>BGPR01019447.1:0-10891 GCA_013235015.1 Araneus ventricosus
TAATAATAAGTTAGAATTCTTTCAATGGAAGAATCCAGTGTTTAATTTTTTTTTGTGTTAACTATGAATAAAATATGGAAGCATATATGTAAAATTAGCCCCTACTTACGACCAGAAAGCAATGTTTCTAATAAAATAACCAATTAACAACGAATATTTAATTCTGTTCTTACAGACTTCCAATCAAAAATCTACTCCTATTTGTTTCGATTTTTGTGTTAACTACGAATAAAGTGTTGAGCCATATATGTAAAATTAGCCCCTACTTACGACCAGAAAGCAATGTTTCTAATAAAATAACCAATTAACAATGAATATTTAATTCTGTTCTTACAGACTTCCAATCAAAAATCTACTCCTATTTAATTAAGAAATCTCCCGTTGAAAAAATTCTAATAATAAGTTAGAATTCTTTCAATGGAAGAATCCAGTGTTTAATTATTTTGTGTTAACTATGAATAAAATATGGAAGCATATATGTAAAATTAGCCCCTACTTACGAACAAAAAGCAATTTTTCTAATAAAATAACCAATTAACACCGAATATTTAATTCTGTTCTTACAGACTTCCAATCAAAAATCTACTCCTATTTGTTTCGATTTTTGTGTTAACTATGAATAAAGTGTTGAACCATATATGCAAAATTAGCCCCAACTTACGACCAGAAAGCATTGTTTCTAATAAAATAACCAATTAACAACGAATATTTAATTCTGTTCTTACAGACTTCCAATCAAAAATCTACTCCTATTTAATTAAGATAGCTCCCATTGAAAAAATTCTAGTAACAAGTTAGAATTCTTTCAATGGAAGAATACAGTGTTTCAATTTTTGTGGTAACTATGAATGAAGTATCGAAGCATATATGCAAAAGTAGCCCCTACTTACGACCAGAAAGCAATGTTTCTAGTAGAATATCCAATTAATAACTTAAATCAATTGTCTTTCATATTTCAATTGAAAAGTCTACTTACATTTAATTAAGTAAAGTTCCACTGAAACAATCGTGACACCGTGTTAACTAGGATGTAAAATGGGAACATAAATGGAATCATCCCATATCCACTCATCGCACGTACTATACAGCTGAAAACGAGCCAAGGGTATCTTGGTTGATATTCAAGGGCGGCACGCAATTCTACGATTTTACGGATTACATTACCAGCAGCTGGCTCTGTGTGAAGGCACAGATAAGACTTTCCAGCCATTTGCAGTCGAGTGATGGCCAGCGATAGTTCCATTGAAACGAAGGTAGATTAATTAACCTTCTGCACCTATATGGAGAACAGCAGATAAGAACCGTGATGCGAGAGACAGAAATCCTATTAACAGATGTAGTGAAATTAAGTCCATAAACTTATGATGGCAATTTCACGAGTATGATGTTCACAGTTGTTTTTAAGATGTTATTTTTCCTACGGTTACTTTAAAATTAGTAAAAGCTTCAATGAGCCTTTATATCTTTTAAGAACTTTTTCAGAAATATTCTTGAATGTGGTTTCAAAACAAGGTAACTGCAGGCGAAACAAAGCAAAACTATTTTCTGCAATTTAGAACAAACCTGAATTGTTGCCGATGGTTTCAGAAGAGCATTTAATAGGATTAAAGTTTCGCAGTTTTCTAATTATATAAAACTGATATTTAACGGTTATGTTTGTATATGGGTGCATATAAAAACTTAGTCTATTATGTGGTTTTTCAGCATGTAAAATAGTACATTGAATTGTCGAATAAGTATACATAAGTATTCAGGATATTAAACTTTCCTAGCATTGAATTTTAGGAAAGTTTAATATCCTGAATACTTATGTATACTTATAAACTAAATGTATTATTTAACTTGCATTTTGTCGATAACCATGAAAAGATTCAAGTTTTGAAAATATTAGTTTGTGGAAGAACCCTCTTCACTTAACTTCCCTCAAAGAGAAATTTAAATTCAACTTGCTGAAATTCTAACATCTTTTTGAATTTTAACGGTAACCATCTGAAATATTTATATAAGTTGCTCTATATATCTGGCTTGAAAGCTATGGAAGAAAAATTACACTATGTCTCGCACATGCGCAGTAAAACATTATTTTTTACCATTACTCATACTTCCTCTAATATAAAAGGTATTTACTTCAAATTTTAATGAATACATTTTTTAACATATTGTCGAGTGGTATGTAAGTTTCGCATAATTTGAATAAAAACTCTGTATGTTATCAACAAAACAAAATGCGGGAAAATTTTGAATTTTTTAAAGAAACCTTTATATTTTCCGGAATATTTGCGCTATGTTTACGAAAATGCATGTAAATATTATGCACATCAAACATAACCATTGTTAGATGTTTCATCTCATTACCAGCTTTCTGTGATACGGGATGAGTCGAAATCCCTTTCCGTTTACATCTCTTTCTGGTCCGCCCCCTCGATTGCCCTCGTGACCGAATCTTCCTGTAAAATGTGTATGATACTCGATTATATGTCCCACGATTCTCCGCAACTGATTTCGAACCATAGTTTTTCACTAAATTGCAAATTTCCCGCATTTTCCGACATGTTGATTAATTTTTGCACACCAGTGTATTAAAATTAGTGAATTTTCCTCTTGTTTTTCGCATTATAATCGTATTTGGTGTCTTTACCAAATCACGACAGTGAAAGTAAAAACATTAATACGATGACAATACTAACGACATTAAAAGTAATTGCGCGAGTGAATTATATAACACATATATTGGTTTTGACGAGATTATCTAGTAATGTTTTTTGCTCTATAGAATTGCACTTACATGCAAGTTTAGATAAACTGGACATATTAATAGATGTGTATGCTCACATTTTTGTTAGTATATAATTTTTCCAGAGCAAGCACAGTAACAATTTGTTTTTTTCTAGAACGTCATTTCTCATTTAATTCGCGTATTACAGCAGACACTGTTATAAAACGTCTTTTTGATTTACACTCTGTCCCAAAAGTTTACAGACTCTAGTAAAATATATGTTTTAGCAAAACGGAAAGGCATACAAACACCAATTACAAATATGTTTATTCAAACCCTATGCGGCTTGCATTCAACGAAATATTTAGAAAAAATAACAATTTGTATTTCAATTAAATAACAAAATGGAAATATTAGGTGTCCCAAAAGCTTATAGAATATATGACATTTCAGCAAAAGGTGCTCAATACAATGTTATTAATAGTTTAAAGTCTTTCCATTTTTCAGTATGACACAGCATACACGTTTTCCCATCGACATAATTAAGGTTTGTAATATCTCTGGTTCCAAGTTGTACCATGCACTTTCAATGGATGTCTTCAAGGAATTCACTGAATAAAATTGCCATCCATTCTCATATACCTTCCGAGACATAATGCCCCACACATTTTCAATTGGGTTTAGATCAGGGCTCATAGGTGGCCACTCAATAACAGTAACAATTTTGAGTTTAAATAATTTTTCGTAGCATTGAAGGTATGGATGGGAGCATCATCATGCTGATATTACAAATTTCGTCCCCTTTGTTTTCTGCAAATGGCATAAGATTATTTTCTAGTGTTTCTATGTATTTAGGAGAATTATGTCGGCCATCTAAAAGGGCCAAACCCACTTGACCGTTGAAACTGAAAGTCGCCCACACCATCAGTTTTCCTACTGAAAAAGCTCCTGGGCTCTTTTCGTAAATCATGCCAATATTTATATTCCCGTCAGGTCTATCGAGGTTCCATTTTTTCATCACTGAAAAGGAAAGCCATCCATTTATCACCTTATGACATATTATTGCGAGCCCATTGTAATCTTTTACTAATGTGAAGCTTTGAGAGTGGTAACACTGCACAATAAATTTGAACCTTTTTTCTGTCCTTTATATGGAACTATGCGATTCTGTATAAACAAAACGTGCTTGATTCATATATGAAAACCAAAATGGTCCATCACGTACCGTTTTCGTAGGAGACATACTTCTTATATTTATACAAATTGGTTACAGAAAAAATATAACAAAGGCTTGATTATAGAAAACACAAACATTAAAATGATTTTTTGGCCGTTTCCTCCTGTAGGCATCTGATTGTGTGTCCCTGATAACAGACCAGCAATATTCAGCTAGAATACTTCGATTCCATCGTCCACTGAAACGCTTTTCAAACATAGAGATGTCCTGGTGAAATCGTTCTCCATGCTCATCACTAATTGCGCCAAGATTTTGAGGAAAGAAGTTCAGATATGAGTCCAAAACGTGTAGTTTTAATGACATATTACAACCTATAACACGAAAGCATTTCACCATGTCACCAACAAGATCTTCATAGTTTTCAGATTTCTTATTTCCAAGGAAATGTGTGCACACTGATTTGAATGCCAGCCAGGCTGCTTTTTCTGCTTCTGACAGGTTTTTTTCAAACTCTTCATCACGAAAGACTGTTTTAATTTGTGGTCCAATAAACATCCCTTCTTTTACCTTTGCATCACTTAAATGTTTGAATTTGTCCCTGAGATGCAAGAAAGCCACTCCTTCTCTGTCCAGAGATTTTACAAATATTTTCCATCAAACCGAGTTTAATGTGCAATGGTGGAAGAAAGACACATTTCGGATTCACAAGTGGCTCATGTGATATGTTTTTTGTGCCAGGATTGAATTTTTTTCTTGGAGGCCACTTTTTACGGATGTGCCTTTTTTTGGAGTTAAAATGTGGATTTTTGGAAAAATGGTGCGTGGTAAACAAAAAGTAATTACAGATTCGTTATTTTCAGCCAAAAATATACAAGAAACACATATTTTTATCTAAAAAACATTTTTCATGTTGTACAGTGTAATCGGCGAGCCATTTTTACGTGGATCATATAACTAGATTCTATAATTTGTCTATAAACAGTGTTCTTGGAGATTTGCAACTGGGAAGCCCCAGTAATTTCGCGAACAGACATTTTCTGAGTTGAAGCCATTCTTTGTATCCGTCTGTCACTGCGAATATCCGTCACGGTCTTCCCGAACGAGGTTTTGGCTTATATGGCGTCTTACGAATTAATACACGATAAATCATGCTTTTAGAACGATTTAAAAGTTTCAGTATTTCCTTAACAGTCTTACAGAGCAATTTCAAATGCAGAATTTTACTCACTTCTTCATTAGAGAGCTGCTACGCTTTAGGCATCTTGAAGCGCAGAACAAACGAACGCCTTCCTTTTCTTACAATGTATTTATTAGGCTCCAGATCGACTTCATGATTACCGATACCATGTTTGCATAAAATTGCATTTGTCTATAAACTTTTGGGACAGGTTATTTCAGTTTATTCTACGATTTAAAAATTGGCATTAAATATACTGGGCAGAACTGCTCTTTTTTCAATTTAATAAACATAACATATCTATACAGTAAGTTGCATCGAAATACATCACATACAACAAAAAAATATAGGCAAAATACAAGATTCTATAAACTTTTGGGACAGAGTGTATGTGTCCCAATATTTAAATTTGTTTCCTTCTTTGCGCAATTTATTCAGTTAGCTATTCTTACAATAGAACATTGGTGTGCAAATGATTTTCATTTCCGACTCCCGCACTTTGTGTAAACATTTTTCGCTATCCCTCTGGGGGTCGTAATCACGGTTTTTGAAGAAAATGCCTCAACTTTTTTATTATCAAATGAAGTTCTTTGAAACTATTGATCCACAAAACTTTTCTCGCGACTCCCCGGGGAGTCGCGACCCACGGTTTCCGCACCAGTGTAATAGAGTATAGGGTGTGATTAAATATTTTATGTGCTAAGCCATAATAACTTTCGTAGATTCAGAAAAATATACAAAATTCACTGAAATGTTTAACTCATGCAATAAATGTGTTTTTCACTTTATTTTGTCTGTCCTAAGGAAAGCAATCCGCAAATTGAAAACGAGGGTGAGAAGAAAACCTTAGCTCACACATTTTTTCGCAGAAATTTGTATGAAAGTAAAATATGTACCTATCAGTCGTTACTGTAGTGGCCTATCTGTCAACTCAGTGTTTGCTGTTGTAAACATTCCGCAGACTGAAAATATTATTTTAACTCTTCAAACTTCTGCTTGGATGAATGTTTTTTTTAGATTTGAAAGTTAGTGAAACTTTTAAAATTCGAATGCTGTGAATTCGTACCAATGTATTGATGCAATTTTTTTATAAAAAATGGTAGAATTTATGTTATGTCTAGACACCTTCATATTTTCTACAACTTTGCTTTACCAAGAATTTATTGGAGACTGACTTACATTTTATTATTTCTTAAAATTCCTTGCATTCAAGGAGGAGTTAGGATGATTTTTGCTATTGCAAACTTGAGTTTGTTTGGATAGATAAAAGTTTTAACCCTTTTTGTCAAAGAAAATATATAGAAACAGATTATCGTAGGAAGAATCCATTTCTAGTGCGTAGAAGTTCATTCAAATGTGTTCCTCCGCAAACTGGCGCCAAGAATAAAAAACCCCGACTTCCGTTGGACTCCTCCTATTCGAAATGGATCTTCCCTAGCATAACCAGTTGCTATAGCGACCGCCGTAAACTAAACAATTTGGCGGCGAGAGTTCTCGTGGCGGACATACAGTACTTGAACTGTAAAAAGGCTTTAAATGACGTAAAGAATTATAATTTATATAGTTTAAGTCAATAAATGTATTGGTGAAACAATTTCGAAATCTAAATGTTTACACATTCTCTAATCAGACATCCACCATAAACTTTCTTTCACATACCAGCAATTTACCGAAAAAAAGGACAAAAATATGAATTAATTATGATCGACATATATTTTTTGATGAACACAATGATTGAACTACCGCCGCTGCTCTTCTTAGTTATAAAACTGTGTTCCTACTTGTCTGATTTTTCCGCCCCTTTCGAAGTGCCAGCCGGGGAGACCGCCCCCCATGCATAAGCTACTGATTAGAAAGTAAGCGTGCGGTCTCATGTCCCTACCAGATTCTTAAAAAAAATCAGAAAAATTTGTTTGTGGTTGTGCAAATAAATTCAATTTTTCCCCTCTTCGCAACTTTGAAAATTGAGAGAGATTGTGTTGCTTTTTAACCCTCTGATATCGAGTGAGGCGGTCCCTGGCGGTTTAGAAATTTCCTTTTAACATCGACGAAGGTCGGTCTGAGGCGGTTAGCTTCTTTTGAGGGGAGGTGGGGTTCTGAGGTCGCTTAGAAGATAAGTGTGGCAGGGGATCCAATTATCCTCGCCAACCACAGCCCATTTCCGTGCGCCTTAAGGGACGGTTATAGCAGGGGGTGGGAGGAAAATGACCATCCATGTTGGGAGAGTCCAATTTATGTATTTTCCTCACAAAACGTCCCGGTTTTAAAGGATATAGACGAAAGAAGTCGCCTCTATTAAAGAGTTAAGCGACGAAATATATTTGACAGTTGAAACTAATGTAAAACAAGCTTTGGGATCATCTTTAGACACCAATTTCCATTATTTTATGAATTTAGAAAAGTCTATCTACTTCCTGTTATTTTTTAAAAAGTTGTAAACAACCTATGACCTTAACCAGCGATATCAGACTCGTAAGTCTAGTAATTGCTATTCTTCGAAAGAAGCACGCTTTACTTAATTACTTTCCCATCTTCATTTATCTGCATTAAAAATGGGAGTAAAAGAATAATTTCACTTCAGTCATCAGTAAAACAGGCACGTTTTGTTAATTTGCCATTTCTTTCGATGGTAGTTTTCACACCATTTAAACTAATTTATCTTGCACTGTTTCAAACTGGATACCGAGAGATTCTCCTTTAATGTTTATTTCTCTGGAGACCAATTAATTCCTGCTGAATTTAATCGCAAGACGAAGAGAAAATAGAAACATTTATAGTTGGAAAGAATTAAAATTTTGCTGTTTCGAGTGCAGAAAAATAATAGGATGTATCAAAATTATTGAATTTAATGAGTATGAACTCGTCGGTTTTAGTTAAGAGTAACTGTATTCATTATTTAAAGTAGATGAAACTAAATAATTAATTTTTTTATTTGTTTCACCTTGTTTTCATTATATTTCTGAAATCTTCGTATTTATACTTGTAATTTTGGCATAAGCTTATAAAAGATTCAATCAGGTAAAATATGTTTTAAATTTATATGTATTAAAAATTTAAAAGAATCTTTAGGTATATTTCGACTAAAATTTTTCTACAAATTTCTTGTTATGGTTGATTAAGGAAATTGTTTATTTTAAAAATTATTATCTTCGAGCTTAATATATTAATGAGTTTCCATTGATCATAACTTGTTTTTGTTTCTTATGCATTCTTTTCCAACTCCCATGCTTTTTCCATTCTACTCGTCCATCAATGATTGCCATGAACAAATTAGCATTAGTTGTTTCTTTACATTGTATATTTAATCATATCCACTTTAGTTGATATTTTTTATTATGAAACTGCATTCATTATTTTCTGTTCTAATTCAGCAAACAACAATTTTCTGATGATTTTTTTTTACATATTGATTAATGTATTCTCTACTGTGAGCACATTTATCTCAAACTCAGAAATATCTTCTACAAGAAGACATTTTCTTCTAATTCAACACTATTTTTGTTCTAATTTAGTCGACAACATTTTTCTAATGAATTTGTTATATGCATTGATGAAGGTATTCTGTATTGTTAGGACATTTATCTCAAACTCAGAAATACTTTTCACAAGAAGACATTTTCTTCTAATTCAACATTATTTTTGTTCCAATTTAGCCGACAACAATTTTCTAATGAACTTGTTTTATACATTGATGAAAGTATTCTGCATTGTTAGGACATTTATCTCAAACTCAGAAATGTCTGTTAATATTAAATAAATGTTCATTACTTTCTTCATAAAAGGCTAAAATGGATCAAAATAAGTTGGGACACAAATATGCTTTTTATGTTATAACCATTTAACTTCCTCATGGACTAATTACTTACAAAATTACTAATTATAGCAAAACTTCGATCATCCGTCACTCGTTTAACCGGCAGTTTCTGTTATCCGTCATCGTCCAAAAAAAGTTAACTTAGGTTACAATACAATTTGAACACTACTAATCTTATTTTAAATTTTATAATGATCGTTTTGTAAAATTAAATATAATATGTATGTATCATTGACTTTTAAAGGATTTAATTTTCATTTTTGCCCCAAGCCAATTATGACAAATCACCTTACTGTAAATATATATTAAGATATTTCTGTTCTCCGTCCATTTACTGTACTTTTATATTTCTGTTATCCGTACTTTTTACATATACTAATATTTCTATTATCCGAAAAATTATTGTACCTTTATTAATTAATTTACTAAAGATTTTCTTATAAACTTCGTGATGAAATTTGGTCGCGATATTGCATTAGATTGAAGATTATAAATAACATTTAGCACTTACCCGCCAGTGGTCTAGAAGCATGCCTGAGGAACAAGAACTTAAAGAGGGAAATTATTTGTTTATATATTGGGTTGTGCTCATGACCAGCATTATTCAGAAACAGGTGGACCTATTTGTTCTTCAACAATGAATTGCTCGCTGCTATCGGGTTAAGGGAGGTTTTTCTGGTTGTTGCTCAAAACTAAACCTAAATGTGGGCCATTTCCTCCGGAAAGTCCTCCGTGAAGGCGACTAAACTCCATATATTACCTTCAGGTCAAACTTTAACCTCAAACGCTATCTAGGTGCTTTAAGATCGCTTTAACCCTCTGATTCCTAAGGCCTTTGAAATAAAGGGACCTCAAAATACGGGAACGTCCGAGCTCCTCTATCAAGGATAAGGGAAATTCACTTTCCCCCTCAAAAGCCGCACAGCTGGCATTGTCCGAATTGTAAGAAAACCCCCCTCTTCCCCAAACACATCTGGGCGTGCCACTCTAACGAAGAAAGCACGCGCCGCAGGTGTGAAATCAATCACACTTAACGAAAGGGGGTGGAAATTTTAGAGTGACATTCGGACGGCTATCTTCTTTTGCTTGAAGGGACGTATGGGACGGTCCCGTATCGATAGAGTTAGCCAACAGAAGATGTCACACTTCCTCTTTATCCTGAGTTCTGGATTCATGAACTGGCTGAAGGCTAGTCCAAATGACATTATTGTTAAACAGTTGCCATAAACCATTGTTATGGATAGGTTTGCTATCATAGTAACATTGTATAAAATTCATTTTGTAGCCAGCATGCCACCTTGCTGTAAATATATATAAAGATATTTCTGAGAGCTTTACTAACCCCGATTTTCTGAGTTCAGCAAGCCGCTTCATAAATGACTTGTGTGTGAAATCTAATTCACACAAGCTTATCAGGCGAAAATATTTCTTAACTTATACATAATGTAAGTGAGAATTTACTTATCTCCAATCCAAATGATTCCACTCTGTCTGAGATTCCACACCTTTTATTACTTGTTGACATGTAGATCATGTTGTACACAGAATAGATCATGCTCTTACACTGAGCAGTTACAATGATACATTAATCTATTTCACTGAACACTCATCAATACATTTATAAAATAGTTGTGCCTCAATTTCCAGGTTTTCACCCCTTTACGATATCTAACCGTGCCCTGTGCTCAGAAAAGGTTGGCGCCTTACGTTAGAGTGTCGCAGAGTGAACATGAGTTCCCTTCTTTTATCTCTCTATGTGTGTACCTGTCTCAATGTGACCAGGCCACTTGAGATCTTACTTACGAGTCCAACTGTGTCCTGAAAAAGGGGTGGCACCGTACGCTGGAGCGTCGCTGAGGGAACTAACTGAGTTTCTAGCTTTGGTTGAACAGGAATAATTTTGGTTGAACGGGATGTTTTGTTGAGATCTTACTTACGAGTCCAACTGTGCCCTGGAATATGGGTGGCACCGTACGCTGGAGCGTCGCTGAGGGAACTAACTGAGTT
>BGPR01019448.1:0-29276 GCA_013235015.1 Araneus ventricosus
GTCCTTCTAGGAAAATTCCCTTGTCGCTTAAAGTCGCCAACATTGCACCTCAAGTCGCCAGAATGTCCAAATATTGTCGCATACACACACACACACGCACACACACACACACACACACACACACACACACACACACACACACACACGTCTAGTATATCAGGGAAACGACTTTATAGCTTTGTAACAATATATTAAAATTTTTATACAGTTTAATAATATATTGAAATAAAGTTTCGCGTTAAAAAATAGCCTTCTTATGCAATCCGGGTACTGTTTTCTGTAGTTAGAAGCTTCTATCGAACTGATCGCAACCGAGTCTGATCGGAATGGCTCAACTCAAGATAGCAAGGAGACCAGAACCTCATTCATTGAGTCACACATGTCGGACCCCACTTTATCGGATGCTTGGGAGATGGCAAGGACGGAAGGGAACGCATATGCGATTAAGGATGGAGTGCTGATCCATACCGAATATATATGCGGAGAAAAAGTGAAACAGGTGGTATTGCCGAAATGCAAGGGAGATGAAGTTCTTAGGGTCGCTCATGAGTTACCTTTGGCTGGACACCTTGGCGACCAGAAGACCAAGCAAAGGATAAAATATTCTTTCTTCTGGCCAGAGATAAAGAAAGACGTTAGAGAATTTTGCCAAACTTGCAAACCGCAAGCATCGAGTGATCACCTTCTCCACGTAGACGGTGTTTTTCGTAAATGGAGAGAGATTGGTCTTGGGACTAACTTAAAAAAGTGTGCCTTTGGAGAAAATCAAGTGAAATTCCTAGGCCATATAGTCGGATCCGGTCAGCATTCACCTGATCATGAAAAGGCCGAGGTATTGAGAAACCTATCTAGGCCATCAACCAAGAAAGAGTTGAGAATCTCCCTAGGACTTGCGAGCTACTATAGGGATTATATCCCGAATTTCTCAGAAATTGTTTTGCCGCTAACCGATCTCACCAAAAGAAAGGTACCAAATGTCCTTCCATGGTCAATTGAGGCTGGAGAAGCTTTTGTAAAAATCAAAGATGAACTCGTCAGAATGCTGACTTCACATACTCCAGATATTAGTCATCCGTTTTGGTTCTACACTGATGCGTCAGCAACCGCAACCGGAGCGTGTTTGGCACAGCATGACGATGTCGGAAAGGAATTGCCTATTGCATTCTTTAGTAAGAAACTCACCCCTACCCAGATGAAGTGGTCAACTATTGAAAGAGAAGCCTTCTGTGTCTTAGAGGCATTAAAGAAATTTGATACTTGGGTATTTGGAGGTAAAATTCAGGTTGTTTCGGATCACAATCCCTTAACTTATTTAACTAATAGTGCCCCTCATGGAGCAAAACTATCAAGATGGGCACTTGCACTGCAGCGATATAACCTAACGATATCGTATCGGAGGGGTATCCAGCATGGTAATGCAGATGCCTTATCCAGATTAGCGATAAATTCTGTAAAATAATGCTAATGTGTGTTAAATAATATTATAGTTGTGATTTTTTAGTATATATGTGATTTTGTATATGTGTATATAGACTCATTGAAAAAGTGTTTTTAAATTCAACCGTTTTAGCAATAAATGTGTTATTTCTGTATAAATTCCTTTAAAGTATAATTTGTGAGTTATTTTTATCGCCGACATTTATGACAGTTTTAAGTGTTTGTGAAATTTATTATAGTGATTAAATTAAGTTCATTTGAATACCTTCGTCATTATAATATGCGAGAGAGAGTCGCATGTTTTTTTTCGGAGCTCTTGCCTATGCTATACTTGATAACTATTGTGTATGTTGTTCTTTTTTTGTTTTTTTTAAGTCTCATTTCAGGTAGCTGCATCGTCCCTAAGGCGACGGATGCGCTTCTTTAAGGGGGACGTGTAAGGATTCGAATCACTTACAATTGTGCCACCAAGGCGTCTATGAATTTGAACCTATTATTTGTAAATGGTTTTTGTGGCAAAATGTTGTAATTCCATACTATTTAAGGTTGTTTTTTTTAAAATAAAATTCAGTAGATACATTGATGGCGTTGGTAATTGTTGTGTTTTTGCAGTCCTTATTTAGATGGTATGTTCTATTGTTGAACTAGGTCCTTTTAGAGTAAGAGGAAACATAACGCGGGGTTAAGGAAACCTGACTCAGTCCTATGTGGTTTTGGCTGCATCACGTCTTAATTTTCGGAATAACTGTCATTTTTCTGGCCTTTATTGTTGTCCATTAAAATTTTCAAAATCTCTTCATCTGTAGGATGAAGCAGTTAACAGTTCTGCGACCACTTCTAAAATGTCCGATAGAGTTGCATCTTCTGTTATTCTTCCATTACCTTCTAGTGTTTTCCATTTTTCTTTCAAGTTGGCCAAGATCGCAACTTCATCGTCGGAATCACTGTCATCTGATTACTGAAGCCTCCTCTTTTAAAGCAATTACGGATTGTTTTAGCAGTTGCATCAAATTTCCATACTTCATAAAGTTCTGCAATTGCTTTTCGAAGATCGATGTTTTCTTGAACTGTTTCATTTTTTCAATTACACTGGTCATTTCTTTCAAGATTCTTTTCCTATAGTGCATTTCTCAATTTTTAATTATTCCGACGAGATCCCGGGGCTGCAAATTTTTGTGCAATTAGGAGGAAAGAAAATGACACTAATATTTTTTTAGCTTTTCTCCACAATCTTTTGACTGAATTGGATAATTGTCGATTAATTAAGCAATTTTACTGTGTTGTTGTCCAATGCTTTCAACCATCTGACAAAAATTTCGGACATTATCCACGAATTTTGTGTTGAATTCGTATTTAACTTCTAAAGATTTTATTCCTTTGAAGCACCTTGGAGATTTACTTTTGCCAAAAACAAGCATCTTCAACTTTTCTTCGCCAGTCATGTTGGCACATAACAAAATTGGGAATCTGTTTGCTTTTCTTACCTCCGAAACATTCGTCTCCTTTAAAAGCTAGCGTTTTTGTAGAGACGTTAGCACTGCAATGAACAATGCGAGTGGTTGCACGTGTGAACGATTTGTTTGCCCAGAAATTAGCAACTTTCTTCAAAAATCGAAAAGATAAACGCCTGAAAAAATTCGTTATAGGGAGACAACCACTTCGTTATATGGAGAATATTTTGAAAGAATAACATTCCGATTAAAAATTTCGTTATAGGGAGAAATTCGCTGTAGGGAGACTTCGTTGTAGGGAGATTCTACTGTATTTTTAAAGAAACATTTATATTCTCCCGAATATTTGTGCTATGCTTACGAAAATGCATATAAATATTATTCACATTAAACCATAACCATTGATAAAAGTTACATCTCGCTGTCAGCTTTCTGTGAAACAGGATGGGTGACAGGCAATTTTCGCCTTCATCTCTTTCTGGTGGTTCCCCTAATTGCCCTCGTGACCGAATCTTCACTGTAATATGTATACGATACTCTATTGAATGTCACACGATTCTCCAGAACTGATTTCGAAACATAGTTTTTGTTTTAATTGCGAATTTCCTCATTTTACGAAATGTTCCTTAACTTTTGTATGCCAGTGTAGTTAAAAGAATTATTCGTTTAGAGTATCGAAATTGTCGATCTACAATTACAATTTTTTAAAAAAAGTCTAAATAGTAATATAAAGTAATTGATATTCAATCCCAAAATATTATAATATTTATTGATATTCAATAAAATGCTTTATCATTAGAAAGAGAAATGAGGAGCTGCTTAAATTCTGACAGTTTTCGGAAAATTATATGCAAATAAATTTGATAGAAAACATACAGAAAACATAAAAAATAACGGGGGCATTTCTAATTTCTTTATCAGATTTTGACTGAAATAAATCCAGAAGGCAAAATTAAATCTCTATCGGCATTTTCTTAAAATGTCAAAAATAATATTCGAATTAAAACTTCACTCGTCTATATTGAGATTCTTCACTACATGTATAAATTCTATCATAATTAGATGATAATTTCACCGTTATCATATCTGAATAATCTTACAAAAAAGCCAATAAGCTTTTCCTTGCAATAATCTTTCATCCTTTTGTGGGACTTTTGGCGAATAATTTTGGAGTCGTTAGGTTCATTATACCCTAAATATTGCCGTAAAATTAAAATATTTGCGCTTGATGCATCGAGTGAGCTGTCAGACACGAAGACAGTTACTGCAATCATACGAAAAATGCACTTCAAATTGTACACTCAGATGCAAGTTAATTCACAGAAAATGTAATTTGTCCTAACGTCCTTGCCAATTCAAAAAATTAGATAATAAAATACTCGCAACCGTTTCTACGAATAGTTTTTTTTTTCATTCAGAAAACATCGGGCAAGTTTTGTTATTTTAGTTTAACTACATCAATGTAACTGTTGAAGCTATGCTAGGACTTATTTGGGACAGACCTCTTGATTTTGAACAGAGATCAGATGATGAGGACATTTGACTTATTCGACATTCCCTTTTACTGATTTCCACATCACAACCAGGGGTGTACGCTTAGCCTCGGGATCTTCTTTGTTGAAATCGGGTCTCGAACCCTTGTCTTTCGAGTGTGAAAGATGAGGTTTAGCCAATATATCACCGCTGATCTTGGGAATTTGCAGAAAAGGTCATTTATTGCATTGCAGAAATGTTATAGTGTAACGTATTTCTATCATATAATTTGTCTGGTCAAAGGGCTTTGAGACCCAAAGGATCTAGGTTCGAAACCCGAATCCTGCAAATCTGCCGCTTATGCGAGCCAGGTGGGCGTTGAATAGGATATGGAGGGTCAGAAATCATCCCACTGGTTTGGTGCGGAAATTTGGAGAGGGGATGCTAGGTCAGTACTCATCGTCAGATTGTCGTAATAAATTTTGAGGTCTCGCGGAAGTGTTCTTTCCAAAACACAACGTTAAAATAACTTAAGTATATATATTAAATCTTTCATTCTGCATTTAAATATTTTAGAAACAAAAACCTTTTAAATATTTCAGTACTAAATTTTTCTCCAGGAATACTGAAGACTGTGGATATTTTTTCCACATCCGATAGGAACATGCATGTTACAGATGCAAAAACGAAATCATCCATATTCGTTATTTGTAGCGGAAATTTCCGTTTTACCTTCCTCTAGGAAAATCTCGGGATTTGAGATCGGTGGTGTTGCTTATGAAACGACGATATAATGAGAGGGATGGTTAGAAATCTTTCACTAAATTTTATTTTTATCCAATTTCTTACTTTACTGCATTCATACGGAAACGCACTTCAAATGGTATACTCCGATGTAAGTTAATGCACCGAAAATGTAATTTATCCTTAAGTCTTTGTCAATTAAAATAGATATTAAAATACTCGCAACCGTTTTCACTAATATTTTATGTTCATTCAGAAAAGATCGGGTCAGTTTCGTTATTTTAGTTTACCTACATTAACGTAACTTTTGAAGCTACGCTAGGAGTTATTTGGGACAGACCTCTTGATTTTGAGCAGAGATCAGATGATGAGGACATTCGACTAAGTCGACATTCCCATGTACTGATTTCCACATAAAACCAGGAGCGTACGATCAGCACCGGGGATCTTTGAAGAAATCGGTTCTCGAACCCTTGACTCTCGAGTGTGAAGGATGAGGTTTATATCACCTCTGATCTTGGGAATATGCAAAAAATGTCATTTATTACAGTGCAGAAATGTTGTAGTGTAACGTATTTCTAACATATACTTTGTCTAGCCGCGGGGCTTCGAGGCCCAATGGATCCATGTCCGAAACACGAATCCTGCATAACTGCCGCGTATGCGAGCCTGGTGGGCGTTGAATAGGATATGGAGAGTCAGAAATCCTCCCGCTAGTTTGGTGCGGAAGTTTGGAGAGGGGATGCTAGCTCAGTCCTCATCGTCTGATTGTCGTAAAAAATTTTGAGGTCTGGCGGAAATGTTCCTTCCATAACGCAACGTTAAAATAACTCAAGTATATATATTAAATCTTTCATTCTGCATTTGAATATTTTAGAAAAAGGCCGTTTAAATATTTCAGTACTGAATTTTTCTCCAGCAATACTGAAGACTGTGGATATTTTTTACATCCCATAGGAACATACATCTGTTTCAGACGACATAATGAGAGCGATGGTTAGAAATCTCTCACTAAATTTTATTTTTATCCAATTTCTTTATGTTAGGTTGAAATTCGGTAGGAATGGTACTTTTCAAAAACGCAATATGTTAAATAAAGTATAGGAAGCAAAGATTTTAGGATATCGAAAAGTCGATTATACTTCTTGAAAATCATTTCGGGGAAATACAAGTAAATATCAGAATATATCTGTTCCATGACAGAATATAAATTATCTTCAAAAAATTAAGGATTATTTAGCTGCTTGGATTTCATATTTCCTTCGTAGTGTTCTTCCTTGACGGAGAAATTTCTTCGAAGTGGAGCGGCAGGAATTCAGAACGGGATGCGTAATTATGTTTTATTTCAGGCAAATACCGAGATTAATCGTTCCTATTTTATCGAGTTACTATTAACATTAATTGAACAAGATTAATAAAAATCAAACACGAACTGTGCATTCTGAATTAATTTACAGTTTTTATTAAAAAACAATTGTAAAAAAATATTTTCGTGCCGATCCAACAATATTGTCTAAAGGAAATAGAATACAAAATCATTTCAACAAGTTCTTTATTGCAATAATACATTCATACAGAAAGAACAAAAAAATTTCTAACGAAATACATGTAATATCAATATACGGATTAAAAATTCCTTCTCATATAGAAAAGTAAAAAGATGTAATACATTCATCAAATATCATCAATTTTATAATAAAGAGTAGAAACCGTTTCAAAATATTTAAAATTCTCGTAACTGTTTACACAAAATCAATAGCAATTACAATTAAGCATATCATGCAGATAAAAACAATGACACAAGCATCCATCCTCTACTCACCAGTGCAGGGTGCATTTGTAATTTAATGGTCTTAAGAAGCATTAAATTTATAGCGTTTCCAAAATTCTATAGTATTATTTATAGCATTGTTGATTTTCTATAATTTCTTTTACATTTTATATAAATTGCTTCAAACGTTACATGAAGTATTTTAAAATGTTTATTATTGGAACCAATTACAAAACATTCTGAAATGTCTTTTTGCAGCATCTCGTGATATTTCTATACGAAAATATGTAGTATTCTACTCATATTTATGCATCAAATAAGAATCAAGAAACACAACCCCATTTTTATAGAAATACCATTATAAAAGAGGAAGATGGAGCATTCTACATGGTAAAAAATCAATTCAATTTCTTCATTGTATAAAATGAAAATTTAATTCTTATTCTACAGTACATTATTTTCAATGCCACATACAATCAAAATATTTGCTCACTAGTAAAATGCAATTTACAATACATAGCAATGCATCGTTTTTCAAATGAGTAAATAAACATCATAACCCTTAAATGACAGTCAATCGCATGCAAAAAAAAATCTCAAGGCATTTTTTTCGCCTAAATGAGTAAGTCAAGAGATGGGTTGAAATTACATTTCAGGGAAAATATTTAATCACACAGTTCATAGACGTGAGGCTTTTGACGTTATGAGTGTGATTATTAAATCCTAAATAAGACAGGTTTCGCAATGCTTTCTGATAACTAATACATATATGGTATTTATTTCAATTAAAAACAAAGATAAATATCTAAAATATTAAAAGAAAAGGATTTTACTGCACGTTCAAACAGCATACTGCTATTGATGGGTATGAATATTATGATTTCTTAACATAAACATGTTCGAAATACTTCTTTAAATACCATTAAAAACATAATATCTTTCTTCTTTATGGTTACGGTAATACATGTCACAGAAAAACTTCAGTGAACAATGTCTTGCTGCAAATTGCACAAGAATATGGATACTCCTGGAGAGAACACGATGTCTTCTTATACAACACTTCTTTAAAAAGTTTTAAATTGTGCTTCACACTCTTGTGAATTTGTCAATATGAGGTTAATAATGCCGATATAAATGATATTTTCTAGAAAACGTCTTACTGCATACTCTTCAGACATATGATAGCAATTTTTCTCATTGATAGAACAAATTAATGTTGATTTAAATCTGATTTCTTCGAAAATGTGTTCCGGCATAATTCCAAAGAATTATGGTCTTGGCTAGTATGAACAAGATATTGCCCATGGCAATGACATTTAGATGAAATGATTTAGTATACTTCACAGACATATGAATTCTAATTCACGAGTCCGGTAACGTTGATTCTAATTTATTGGAAAATGACTTACTACATTCTCCACAAACGTGGTACTTCTTACGTATGAACACGGAAATGTTGATTTAAATTATATTTCCGAGAAAATGACTTATTGCATACTTCACAAACATATGGCTTTTCTTTTGTGTGTACAAAGTAATGTCGATTCAAAAGAGGTTTCCGAGAAAATGACTTATTGCATACTTCACACACATATGGTTTCTCTTTGGTATGAACAAGGTAATGCTGATTTAAATTAAATTTCTTAGAAAATCTCTTATTGCAGACTTCACAAACACATGGTTTTTCTTTGGTATGAATAAGGTAATGCTGATTTAAAGTAGATTTTTGAGAAAATGACTTATTGCATACATCACAAACATAGGGTTTTTCTTTTGTATGTACAAGGTAATGTTGATTTAAATGAGATTTCTGAGAAAATGACTTATTGCAAATTTCGCAGGTATATTGTTTTTCGTTTGCATGAACACGGTAATGTTGATATAAATGAGATAAATACAAAAATGTTTTACCACATACGTCACAGTCATAGAGCGTTTTATACGAATGAATTCGATGATGACTTTGCAACGAAGATTCCCGAGAAAATGTTTTTCGCAACATAATGCACAGAATCTTTCATTTGTATGAACAATATAGAGATTTTTTCAATACATTGATATAAAAATATCTTGCTATAGATATTAACATACGAAACGATTCAGTTTTGTTTCTTAATATACACGATCAAATGGGTCTTTTGAAAAAATGTCTGAAATTTGCACTTGCAGAAAACTTTTTGTGAAGTCGTAAATTTTTTTGCCATAAAGAAACAAATTCAGTTTTCTCTTAAAAAAATTAATGAAAGATTTCATTCATCCTTTATTTTGCTGAAAAATTCTTTCAATTGGAAAAGAAATCACCTTTTAGTGTTGAACCTTTGTTTCAATGTTAATTTAAAAAAAATTAGTTTCAAATCAGAAATCATATTAGAATTCCAGTAAGTAATGACCGAAATTACTTTTAATATTTGAAGCAATGAATGTCACTTACTAAAACTGTTTGTTATCCCTCTCACGGCACAAAATGTCAGATCCTGCAAGTCGATACTGACTATATTTTTCACTGGCAAGATTTCATTCAGTTTTCAAGCGCATATTATACCCAATGTCTAAGCAAGGATTCTGGAAACAAAATTGGGAGCAATTCTCAAATCTCTATTAACAAGCAACAACTTTCGAGCAGGTAACAGTTAAGGAAAAGGAATGATTGAAGTTGAGTGAAAACTCTACTGATGCACTGCTTGCAAATAGGTTTTGACAGTTAGCCTTTAGTTAAAATAGGAAAACACACACTCAAAAAATCCCGAGATGATTAGAATAAATTTGTCCAGTGAAGGAAAGAAATAACATCCAAAGAGGAATTGCAGTGCAGATCGAATTCTACGAAGAACACCGGTACTCATTAAAGAATTCATGTATTTAAAATAATTTGGTGAAAAACTTCACAGAGTTCGCCAGCCTCAAAAACCGACGGATTTCGACAATTTTTATTTCACATGAAAGCTTTTGACGTCGAGATATGCTTCCAAGGGTCGTTTGCACCCTCCCAGCACCATTTTCGTACTTAATCGAAAAACATTTCTCAACCATACATTCTCTATGGGGAAAAACCTTAAGACAGTTCGCCAGCCTCAACCACCCGACAGATGTCGACAATTTTTATTTCATATGAAAGTTTATAACGTCAAGATATGTCAAAGGTCGTCTGACGCCCACCATCTTAATTTTCGAGAGATATTGCAGGAAAACGGAATATATTAACGGAAATAACGGAGATTTATTTCCAAAATAGTACCGTTTTCCTGAGCTTCAAAAACTGGCCTGATTTCGCCAATTTCTTACGTCACTTCTTTCAAATAACTAACGAATCAAAATGTTCCGCTTTATTTTAGTAAGTTGAAAATAGAATTTTTAATTTTTATGTAGTTCTGTTGCATTTCATCCCAATTTCATTTAATAGCAGACGATTTTGTTAAGTCATCTCTATAATTTGGTTTTAAAAGCAAACGATTTTGTTTAGATATATCTATAAATATTATCGTTACTTTAGTTTATATTTAGTTTGAAATCAATAGCGAACGATTTGTTTTCCTTCCTAAATTTATTTTTATAACAAAAAAATTAGCTGTTGTTAAAACTTTTACGGAATGCAACGCTGTTAAATGAAAGAATGAAGTTGAAGCTTCATAAAGTGAAAATATTTTCCGTTTTTGATATGTTGTAAGATGTAGTACATCACATTTCTTTTACAAGAGAACTAAAATGTGGGTAGTTATACTTTACTAGCTTCATTGCGACAATGAATCCGACAATACTTATTATTCCCTTTTAATTTTTTTATTTTTACTATTCTCTTGAATTGGTTGTCCATTTCGTTTTTTTCCAGAGGACTTTTCATAGAAATTATTTCCGAAAGAAATTTTTATTGTTATGTAATAAAAAGGTGGCTTTTTTTTAAATTGCTGATTTGTAGATTTATCAATCATAACGCAAATTAATTTACTTAACTGCCATTTTACGTTTTCTGCAGATATTTTCACATGCTTCATCTTAACAGCATGCGTGAAAAAATGCGATTGCTGTTAAATTCGTTCATTCTCGAAATCCTCTAATCCAATAAGTAGAGTTGGTTGTAATTGTTGAATAGTGCTTTTAAGTAAATAATTTCGTAATATGTCCGGGAAGTTTATGATTTAGTAACAGACATATTTTTGATCCATATTAACTCAATAAAGGACTAGAACTAGATTCAATTTACATCTTCGAAGGGCTTCAGAGCTTTACATAAAATTTGTGATATTTCCCATTCTTTCAGCAATCCTAAAGGGTCGGCAGAAATCTAAATAAATCATTTCAAATCTAAAACCTATTCTAACATTTAAAATGTCGAGTTCCATGGGAATGTAACATACTGAATAATTTTTGGGATGTTTTTCTAAAGACAACATTCCATCAATTCGGAATTGAACGCAGGACTTCTTTGAAAAAGATGGTAAAATTGAATAAATTAGACCGGAGATCAGGACAGTGCAAACTTGGTGATTAAATTTAATTGAAATGCGAAGCATCCCCAAACCATTAATTAAAGATTGAAGAGATCTCCAGTGTCCGATAGACTCCACGCGAAATGTATTTCGTTGCCCAGCGTAGTTGAAAAAGAGTTCGTTTTCGAGGAATTATAAAGATAAAATGTAAGAATTCTGTCTAATTATGTTATTTGAATGACTCCTAATTTAAAAGAATTACTGTAAGTGATTTGCGCGCGTTTGCAAGAGATACTTGAATTGTGCATCCTATTACATATTTATATCATTATTTTATATATTTCAGTGCAATTTTATTTATAATATCTTTGTTTACTATTAGCTTAATAAATACAGATAACATAAATAAAAGTTGCATTTATTTTTGTGAAATAACGCGATATATATATATGTACTACGATGCACGGTATGTCGTAAAATTTGCGTGAGCGCGCCCGCTAGAAGGTTAAGTAAATTTGAAGTATTACTACAAAGATAAGCGGTAGCTCTAGTAAAGTGCTATTTCAACCTCCTCAGGGCCGCGGGCATAAAAACCAATCCCACTACAGACGCCTATGGGGAGTGTTTTCGATGCCAATATTTGGCGATGTTTCGCTTTTTTGGCGAGAAATGCTTTGTAAAGTTTTTCTATTTCGACGACGACCGAGAGATGCAATCTGTTATAAGGATGTAAACATTTCTACTTTGTAGGGGTTTTTTGTGTGTATGTGTGACTTAAAGTAGAATGAATTCCTTCTTGATTGTCTTAAAGTTGAAAATAATTTGTTTTTAGTTGTTAATTGCAAATAAAGATGGAAGGTTTTCAAAACACGATGAAGAAAAACTCAGTTTCGCGCCAATCAAAGTAAACACGGAAACCCTAGCGGGCACAACGATCAACTTGGCGTGGTAAAAGACATTCCCATAGGCGCCTATAGTGGGATTGGTTTTTATGCGGGCCGCGGTAGCCTAGTGGTAAGGTCTCAAATTCTCGTTCGAAGGGTTCCAAGTTCGAAACCCAATAACATTGAAGATTCGTCGTTTATGTGGGCCTGATGCACGTTAAGTAATACCTAGGGGTCAAGCGTCCTGCCACTGGTGTGGCTTTGAAGTTTGGAGAGGTAGTTTAATTCAGTTATATTAGCGTCCCGTTTTCCAGCAACACGAGGGTAATTTTCGGACGTCGCCATCCTTATCATGTGAATGAATTAAATCAAGATATTCAGTGGAATCGGGTTTCGAACCTGTAACCCTCCATCTCCGATGTCGAGAACTAACCACTGGGCCACCGCGACCTCGTTTGGAGAGAAGGTCGCAGCCATACTTGTCATCTGAATTAATTAAATCAAACGTAGTCTAGATACGAGACCCTGTCCAAAAGTCCTGCCGCTGGTGGGGTGTTCAAGAGCCCGCCCCTGCCCACCAAACAGGGTGGAAGGCCCTAACATTACGGAAGGGAAAGAAACTATCCAGCAAGAAGAAGGAACGACAAGCCGACGTGGTACGGAAGTTTGGAGAGTGGGTGCCAGCTCAGGTGTCGTTATTTTTGTCTACAGAAGATGGAATTACCTATTTGCAATGTATTCCAGTCATGTTTTTATTTGGTATTCAAAATTTTCCTGAAAGAAACAACATTTTGCTTCTATAAAAGAATTCTTATAGAAACTAACTAAGATTTTTTGAAGAAAACGACAAATTCATGTTTTCCTTTTTAATCTATGTTTCATTTTTGGGAAATTTAGCATATTGCTAAAGATTCTAAAGCATGAAATTGTTTTTGAGCTTGAGGTTTTAATGATAGTTTGATTTTTTTTATGAAATAATATTATTCTTGTTAATGTGTTTTCATATTTTGCACTGCATTTGAAACTTCAAACATTTTTATTGTTTTATTTGTCATTGATGCTAATTAAAAATATTGGTTTTCATTATGAATATACCGAGATTTAACGCGAATTTTAAATGCCTCCGTGTGTTTCTCTATATTTAAAGATATGATAACAATAATCCATTTTTCGTGAATAATGGATAAGAGTGAACCATTTTTTACAATATTTATCTGTTGCTATTTTTACTTGTTTCCACGTCAACCAAAACTTTTATCATTAAAATCCTTTGATATCGTTTGAATATATATTCCTTTCAGATTCAAACGAATTCGATTAGAGTATTTTTCCTCATTAATGTTTCCGTCTTTAACATTTTCCCGCCGTTTACAACACTTTTTATTGGTCGCCTCAGATTTCCTAAACATTTTTACCTATGTAAGCTGTTTACACCATTATTTCTCTGGTCATTATTTGAAAAGAGTAAAAGAGGGAAAATACTGTGTTATATAATGATACCTTTTGATCATTGCTCCTTTAGGTATATCTAGTTTCAAAATTTCATGAAAAATGTAACCATAGTAGAGGATAAAGTGGTTTACTTCTAATTTTGAAATAAACTTAATATAATGTATGATATAATAAATAAAAATTTAATGGAATTGACACTCAACCCCACATTAAGATTTTTATGGCTTTTCAATAAAATGCTGTGCAATTAGAAAAAGAAATGACGAACTGCTAACATTCTGACCTTCTTCATAAAATCATATGCAAATAAATTTAATTGAAAGCATCCAGACAGCATAAAAAAACTTTCTGGCGTATAGAATTTCTTTATAAGTTTTTCATTTGAATCAATCCAGAAGACACATATTGAATTTTTTCTCAGCATTTTATTAAAATATTAAAAATGATATTCGAATTAAAACCTAGTCTGTTTTGAGATGCTGAATTATATGAACAAATTCTCTGGTAATTAGATGATATTTTTACATTAATCGTGTATGTAGCGTAACTTTAAAAAAGAACCAATTAACCTTTGATCCCTTTCCACGACTTTTGATGGTTAATTTGGGTGTCGTAAGGTTCATCAGATCCTCACTGTCGCCGTCAAATCAAAATATTTGCGTTTGGTGCATTGAGTGAACTGTTCGGAATGGAGACAGTTTCTGTGTTACGCTTACGGAAATGCACTTCAAAGGGTACACTCAATTTGAAGTTTATGTACAGATAATATAAGTTGTACTCTAGTCCTTTCCAATTAAAATAGTGAGATAGTAAAAACGGTTCCAAGTATTTTAATAACGTTTTATGTTCATTCAGAAAACATAGGGTGAGTTTCGTTATTTATGTTTACCTACCTTAACGTAAATTCAGAAGCTATACTAGGGCTTATTTGCGATAGACCTCTTCATTTTGAACTCTGATCAAATGATGAAAACTACAACTAGTCGACATTTCCCTGTGCAGATTTCCACATCACACCAAGGAGGAGGTACTTAGCTCGAAGGTTCGAAACCCGAATTCTGCAAATCTGCGGCGTATGAGAGCCTGATGGCCGTTGAATAGGATGTGGAGGGTCAGAAATCCTCCCGCTAGTTTCGTGAGGAAGTTTGGAGAGGGGATGCTAGTTCAGTCCTCATCGTCTGATTGTCGTAAAAAGATTTGAGTTCTGGCGGAAATGTTCCTTCCAAAACACAACGTTAAAATAACTAAAGTATATATATTAAATCTTTCATTTTGCATTTAAATATTTTAGAAACAAAAACCTTTTAAATATTTCAGTACTGAATTTTTCACCAACAATACTGAATAATGTGGATATTTTTCACATCCGATAGGAACATGCATCTGTTTCAGATGCAAAAAAGAAATCATCCATATTCGTTATTGGTAGCTGAAATTTCAGTTTTATCTTCCTCTTGGAAAATCTCTGGATTTGAGATCTTTGGTGTTGCTTATTAAACGACGATATATTGAAAGCGATGGTTAGAAATCTCACTAAATTTTATTTTTATCCAATTTCTTTGTTAGGTTGAAATTTGGTAGGAATGTTACTTTTCAAAAACACAATATGTTAAATAAATTATAGGAAGCAAAGATTTTAGTATAAGGAAAAATCGATTGTACTTTTTATAAATCATTTCGGGGAAATACAAGTAAATATCAGAATATATCTGTTCCATGACAGAATATAAATTATCTTCAAAAAATGACGGATTATTGTTTAGCTGCTTGGTTTTAATATTTCCCTCGCAATGTTCTTCCCTTACGGAGAAATTTCTTCGAAGTGGAGCGGCAGGTATTCCAAATGGGATGCGTAATTTTGTTTTATTTCAGGCAGCTACCGAGATTAATTCTTCGTATTTTCTAGACAAACTATTAATTGAACAAGATAAATAAAAATTAATAGACACGAACTGTGTTTTCTGAATTATTTTACAGTTTTCATTACAACCAAGCGGAAAAAATATTTTCATGCCGTAACCAAAAATATTATCCGAAGGAAATAGAATACAATATCATTTTAATAAGTTCTTTAATGCAATAGTACATTCATACAAAAAGAACATAGAAATCTCTAACTAAATACATTTTCCTATAACAGAATACCGATTAACAATTCCTTCTCCTAAAGAAAAGTAAAATATGTATAACATTCATGAAATAACATCAATTGCAATACAAAGTTGAAAATCATCTAGAAACATTTAAAATTCTCATAAATGTTTACACTAAATAATTAGCAAATAAAATTGAGCGGATCATGCAGATAAAAACACTGACACAAATATTCATCCACTACTCAACGGTACAAGGTGCATTTTGAATTTAATGGTCCTTTACTTAAGATGCATCATATTTATAATTTATAGCATTTTCTCAATTCTATTGCGTAATTTATAGAATTATTGATTTTCTACAATTCCCTTCAAATTTTCTACGAATTGCTTCAACAGTTACATGAAGTATTTTAACATTGTGTTTATTAATGGAATGTCTTTTTGCAACATCTGATGATATTTCTATACGTAAATATTTCTATACCTATGCATATTTATCCATCAAATTAGAAGCAATAAAGACAACCTCATTTTCATAGAAATACTATTATAAAAGAGGAAGATAGAGCATTCTACAACCAAAAAAACTGAACTCCATTTATTTATTGAATAAAATGCAAATTTACTTCTTATTCTACAGAACAGTTTTTCAACGCCACATACAATCAAAATATTTACTCACTAGTAAAATGCAATTTACAATTCATTGCAAAACATAGTTTTTTAAATGTGTGAATAAGCAATATAACCCCTAAGTGACAACTCAATTACATGCCAAAAAACTCCAGACATTTCTTTCGTCTAAATGAGTAAGCCAAGAGATGGGTTTAAATTATACTTCATGGAAAATGTTTAATCACACAGTTCATAGATGTGAGGCATTTGACGTTATGAGTGTGATTGTTATATGATACACGAGACGGGTCTCGCAATGGTTTCTGATAAATTTTATATATGATATTTATTTCTAATGATTGGTTGGTGTGGTTTTAATGGCACAAGGGCCAATTTGGCCATACTGCGCCAAACGTTCGTTGTTTTCAAGTCGCATAAAAATTTTAAAATGCTGTAATTGAGAGAACTAAATGAATTTAAAAAATTGTACTTCCTTTAAAAAGGTAAAAACATTGACGCAAGGATTGGTCCCCAAGATGTCAATTAAATCAATGATATGTGCTCCAAAGTGAGCTTGTCTTTGAGAATAAAATTTTTTACACCGACATAAAATATGCTCAACACTTAAAATGCAGTTGCATCCGTTACATATAAGGGCTGGATCAGAATGTAAAAGGTGGCGACGAGTTAAAAATGTATGTCCTACTCTTAGCCTTGTCAAAATGACATCGTGTTTCCTAATAGTGAGGTTTCCAAAACCTTTGATTGAAGGCTGTATTTTATAAAGTTTATTGTTTGACTGCCCTTCCCAGATTCTTTGCCATACTCGATGTTGAGATAGCTTAACGGCCTGCAAGGCATCAATCAAAGGCACAAACGCTTCTCCAGATGCATTAGCACTCTTTGCGGCCTTATTCGCACGCTCATTTCCTGGAATTCCTACATGTCCAGGAATCCAACAGTATTTGATTTTGGTTTTTTTGAGTGTATGATGGATATGAAGGCATTGCATCACTAAAGGATGCTTATTATGTTTAGCACTTCTTAGAGCATTAATGCCACTCCTAGAATCTGTATAAATAAGGGCATTTTTAAAATTCAATGTACTAAT
Source organism: Araneus ventricosus (assembly GCA_013235015.1). Taxonomy (NCBI): domain Eukaryota; kingdom Metazoa; phylum Arthropoda; class Arachnida; order Araneae; family Araneidae; genus Araneus; species Araneus ventricosus. The sequence goes on from BGPR01019448.1 coordinate 17,459, forward strand.
TTTCAAAAGCCCCAAGTAGATTGCATAGAGTTCAGATGTGTAAACAGAGCAGAAAGGTTGAAGTGTCTCAGCGATTGTGAAATTTGGAAAAACAGCAGCCTAACCGACATGATTGTCAGATTTCGAACCGTCGGTGTATATAGGGACATAATCAGAGTAGTGTTGCCTGTGGTCATAGAAATGTTGCTGAAATACTATATCCGATGTACTTGGTTTAAAAAAGTGTAAAAAATCGTCAATAAAATCAAGTTGCGTCTCCTTCCAAGGAGGGGGACCTTCAACATTTGAGACCACTGGGAAGTCTTCAATTTCAAAGTACCTCAAGATTTCCCCAATTCTGAAGCCAAAAGTTGGAGTAAAAGATTGTCTGACTGAAAATAAAGACCCAAAAATGGGATTTATAACCTTGTAATGTTGAGGATGAGACTCATCGCTCTTAATTTTATAAAAGTACGAGAGAGATAGTCTGTGGCGTTGAAGTTCTAAAGATGGGTCACCACTTATGACATGAAGACTAGGAATTGGAGTAGTTCTAAATGCCCCAGTAGCTATACGAAGTCCTTGGTGATGGACAGAGTCTAACATTTTTAAAGTGGACTTGGCAGCAGAGCCATATACTGGCACTCCATAGTCCAGCTTCGAACGAACAAGAGATCTATAGATCCTCATCAGCGAAACTTTGTCCGCACCCCAAGAGGTGCTCGACAGGACTTTCATGATGTTTAAGGTCCGAATGCATTTTGTTTTTAAGTGTTTGATATGTGAACGAAATGTTAGTTTTGTATCAAATATAATTCCTAAAAATTTAGTCTCCTGCACAATAGGAATAGGTGACCCATTTAACTGGAAGTCTGGATCTGGATGTAATCCTCGCCTTCTACAAAAATGCATACAGACTGTTTTTTGTGGCGAGAAAATAAAACCATTCTTTTATGCCCAATCAGTCATGTTGTTAATAGCCATTTGTGATTGCCTTTGAATAAAGCCCATGTCATCACCAGCGCAGTGAATTTGTATGTCATCTACAAAAAGCGTACTATTGACATATGTAGGAAGTTTTGACACAATGCCATTAATTATGATGATAAACAATAACACACTCAGAACACTTCCTTGTGGGACGCCTTCTTGTTGATTAAAATTATCCGATAAAATGTTACCAATGCGAATTTGGAAGATTCTTGTCTGTAGAAAGTTTTTAATAAAAAGTGGCAAGTTTCCTTTTAAACCAATGTCAGATAGATCTTTTAAAATTCCATATCGCCATGTGCGATCGTACGCTTTGTCGATGTCGAAAAATATCGACACAAGGTGTTTTTTGCTCACGAAGGCTTCTCGAATGGCCGTTTCCAGCTTCAATAAATTGTCTATGGTATTTCGCCTTCTACGAAATCCACTTTGAGAAGGGACAAACCATTTACTCCTCTCCAAAACATGCATCAGTCGGGCACTAACCATGCGTTCCAATAACTTGCTAAGACAGCTTGTCAAAGCGATTGGTCGATAATTATTCGGGTCTTGCTTGTCCTTCCCTGGTTTAGAGATGGGTACAACAATAGCTTTTAGCCAGGAAAATGGGAAAACCCTCTCTTGCCAGATTCTATTGAACAAAAGTAGAATTGTTAGTAAAGAAGATTCATCAAGGTGTTTAAGCATGTTATGATGAATTTGATCTGGTCCAGGTGATGTTGGATTGGATTTCCTTAGCGCATCTTTCAGTTCATGGTATGAAAAGATAGTTATAATCTTCTGCATATGAAGACAGAAAATCCGCTGATTTTTGTTCTTCACAAATGGAAGAACAAAAATCAGTGGATTTTCTGGATCAGTGGATTTAAGTGGTGGATCAGTGGATTTAAAAGCAATAAAATCATTTGGATAAGAGGATTCGCTTGATATTTCAGACAGAGTCTGACCTATTACATTTCCAATTTCCTTGGCATCTGAAATGACCTGTCCATTATAATTTAAAAACGATATATTCTGTGTATCGGAATAACAACCGAAGATTTTTCTTACTTTGTCCCAAACTATTTTTGAGGAAACTTGTATAGTGATGGAGTTTACATAGGAACACCATGTTGTGTTCATACTTCGTCTTCTGATTTGACGGAATTTGGCTCTAGCCTTTTTAAATTTAATTAAGTTGTGAGTGGTGGGATATCTCCTGAAGTTCTACCAAGCCTTTTCAAGTGTTTTTTGGAAAGTGTCGCATTCAGTATTCCGCCATGGCTTGCACAGCTTTGCAATGTTCCCTGATGTTTTGGGAATACTGTTATTAGCTGATGAGATCATGTAATCAGTAATTGTGTTAACTGCAACATCTATTGAATCTTTGTCGACCATGTTTGGAGTTAATTGACACAAGGACTCAAATAATGGCCAGTCTGCTTTTCCAAAGATGTATTTAACTGATAGTTTTGTGAATGGAAAGTCATTTTTTACGATCATTCATTTTCATTGTTAGTACGATTGGAAAATGATCACTATTAAAAAGATTTGTACAGATTGAAAATTTCCAGTATGGAACCAGAGAAGTAGAACATATGTCGAGGTCAATTGTATGAAATGTTTGAAAAGCCTGATGAAAGTGTGTATAACTATTGTCATTCAAGAGGCACAGACCATGGTCCTCAACAAGAGTTTCAATTTGGCATCCTCTTGGATTTGTGTCGGTACTACCCCAAAGAGTGTTATGGCCATTAAAATCGCCTAACAAGAAAAAAGGGCTAGGGAGTTGCCGAATTAGCTCATCAAGGTGTCTCTTCTCAATATGAACTCTGGGGGGAGATACAAGTAGCATACTGTTATTCGACTATTTAGTTCAATTTGTATAGCAACTGCTTGTAACTGTGTGTTTAGAAGAATTAGTTTGGAAGGTATTTGGCATGAAGTTAGGCAGGCCACACCTCCAGATGCTCGAGAACCTTGCTGAAAGTCATTTCTCTGTGTGATATAGTTTTTGAATTTAGCAGACAAATTGGGTTTCAGATAAATTTCCTGCAAACCCAAGCAAATTGGTTGAAATTTATTAATTATCGATTTGATGTCCTCTTTATGAGTTTGCAGGCCATGGCAGTTCAAAGAAACAATTTTTAGTGCCATTACATGGGTTTTTTTTTAAAAATTTGGATTTAAAATTGGAGTCGATAATTGTTGGAGACTTCAAGGAGGCTAAATTAACCTCCTCACTAAGCTCCATTTCACTTATAGAATTATCCGATGTCTGCAGATCACTCTCAGACTCTTTGTTTTGAGATTTTGTTTTATTGGGGTTTGATTTCATTTTCACATTTGAGTTTTTCCCCGTAGAATTTGTGTGGTCTTTCTTTGGCCGCTTGTTTTTAGGAGCCGGTTTGAGAAATTCCTTTTTTTTGTCATTTGTTTTTTCCTTTTCCAGAGAGAGTTTATTAGCTTTAAGTAATGCTAGCCAGTCTGATAATTTTACCGTAATAGTTTCTTCATTTTTTGCTGCAGAAGTAGAAGGTTTTGGAACTGTCGTGTCTGTTGGAGTCTGAATTGGTTCAAGAGGTGTGTCTGGGTTTTTAATCGTTTTCAAAGCTGCAGAGTACGAATGGTTTGTTTTGGGAGTTCTATCATGTATAATTTTACGGGCTCCCTGGATAGATATATTTCTGGTCACTTTAACGGATTGAATTTCCTTCTCTAGTTTCCATTTGGGACAATTTTTTGAGTGATGAACAGATACAGAGGTGATGGAGGCGCAGTTCGCACATCCTCACTAATTGGATGGTTGCGGAAACCATTATTAAAAACTTTAATTTGAACGTCGGGTTTAATACTACTTCAGCACTAACTATTTGCATATAATCAAGGTGTACATTCTACCCCAATCACTTCACTATTCCTTATAATATTTCTAGCGTCGGTATAAATTGTTCGAATATACTAAAAGTTACATTTTTACTTCCACGAAATTTGATTCTTTAGTCCGCTTCCTCCGACTGAAAAAATCCATGTTTATATATTAGTGGCATTATGAGATTAATTTCATTAATTGAGCAAACAAAGTTTTCTACTGCATTTAAGAAATTATTCGGTCCTCTGAAAATCATCAGGAAGGCACATACAATATTTATGCCCCTCACCAACTACGGCCTCAATCACATATATTGGGTTTGATAAGATGTATTAAAAAGGCTGACTTGTCTTTTCCTTGGTAGAACTAATATATGTATTAAACGATTACTTTTAGTATATAAACTGTATAGCTGGTAACTCATGAAGATTTAATGTCTGCTGCAGGTTGGCGCTAATCCTTTAATTCTTTCTTGTAATGTCTTGTCTATAATTCTTTCTTTCCTGTAATTCTCTTACTGGAATTATAGGTACAATAATTTTTTAAAGAATTGCAGTGCACAGAGTAAATAATTCGAAAGATGTCTAAGGCACAGTATTCGCGATTTTCAGGAAGATAATTCTAAAGTCTTTTCAAATGAATCGGATTACAAAATACTTATATTCAGCTTCGATATGGAGAATGAATATTTACAATTTTCCGTCAGAGTTGCTACAGATGGAATGTGCAAACAAAAGGACCAACTAGATACATGTCCCCAGACAGATATGGTGTGCAATATTTCATATACATTAAACTTAGTGGTATCTTGCCTCGAATCGCGCTTCTTCAATAACCTCTTCTTTAGTTTTAAGCTAGTTCATCCTCGCTACACTTTGCGTTAATTCCAAATGTAATTTAATCCATCAATAAAATTAAATCTGCTTAGTGATATGTGATATCATATAGCCTAGTGGCAAGGTCCTAACTTCAGGGCCGGTGGGTTCCAGGTTCGAAACCCGATTACATTGAAGATTCGCCGTTTATGTGGCCCTGTTTCAATTTAAATCATACGTAGGGGGAAGGGGGCTAACGCCCTGCCACTGGTGTGGTTTTGAAGATTGGAGAGGGGTTTTAGTTTAGTTATATTAACGACCCGTTTTCCAGCAACACGATGGTTATTTTGTGACGGACCTCGTAATTTTGAACCGCGGTCAGTTGACGAGGGGAACACCTGATCTGATACCAGAGCGGGAGAATGCTTGGCCACTACGTATGATTTAGTGTGAAACAGGCCCCATACGCGGCGGATCTTCAGTGGAATCGGGTTTCGAACCGTCAGTTCCCGAAGTCGAGAACTTACCACTGGGCCACCGCGGCCTGGATTGGGTCTCAGCTCAGGCGCCATCCTCGTCATCTGGATTTATTAAATCCATGCGTAATCTAGATACTAGACCCTCTCCAAAAGTTATGTCTCTGGTGGGTTGTTCAAGAGACCGCCGCTTCCCACAAAACATGGTTTAAGGCCCTGACAGGACTCAAGGGAAAGAAACACTCTCTTTATCTACACTTATATTTTGTTTCAGGTTGGGCGTTCACCTCTCTGCTTGTCATAGCGCTATCTCGCCTTCACAATTATTAGTGCGTGTTTTATGGATTCCGGATTTCGGAGGCATTTCTTATAACCCGGGTTTCGGTTAACTGGGGTTTTACTGTATTACAGATTTGAATGAACGAATAACTTTGTCATTATTCTACTTAAAATTGAAACTTTTATCTTAAGAAATTTCAAAATCCTTACAGAAGTAAAATACAATTTCAGTTGTTTTGCTATTTACAAAGCAAATTTATAACCGTCTCTTCTCCTCTAGAAGGATTAAAACTGGTTTACCAACAGAATTTAAAATCCCAATTAAACTCAACTCGATATCTGTATCTGATATTACAACAAGCAATGGACGAGTTTTCTGGTTTGTTCATTTTAGCTTCACAGACCGTGCTCCGGTAACCATTCGATTTAGGCAATTTCCAAATCCATTTGGAAACTGTCTCAAGCGCCAAGTTCGAATCAGTATCGATTAGGGACAGGAAACAGACAAGAATTTCCTAAGAGATTAGCTTCCAACACTAATATGAATTTCTTAGTGTGCGCCATGACTCAATGATATAACTCAAACAGCTACTGGATTCAGAAAAATGAGAAATCGTTTACTTTTTTCAATTATTGCATTCTTTTTATATACAATGATAGTGATCTGTACTTCAACTTTCTTGCAACCTTCTTGTATGAGAGACATTTTAACATCATGTTATTTCGAAAGAGGATCATTGCCTTCTAAAGTAATGAGTGCACATTTGCACATCACTTTTATCAAGGAATTAAGATCTTGTTCAAAATATGTTTCTTCAATTTACTTATATCAAGCGCTTTAAATGCTCAAAGTGTTTTTTCATCGACTAGATTAATATTGATTCAGTTTAATGAAAGAGTTAATTACAATAAATATCTAGCTATAAATTATAATTGAATTGTTTAGATTAATAATTGAGTCGCTCAGAAGCCAAAGCGGATAGGTCCATTCTTTGATGTCTTCTGGTTTTCGTAAATTTTGATGGAATTCATAGCATTATTTTAGTTATTACAAGATTCACTCGTTCCTTTACTAGAAGACTTAATATACTTTCACTAATCAAATTAATAAACCAACAATTTAAAAAATTATTGTATTTAAAAACATGAATTTCCTCAAATTTGTTCAACTGAATGATGGTTGTCACATCAGCAAGTCCTAATAGCCATCAACAGCGACGGCCCAACCCATCTCGAAGGAGGTACGAAAACACCAGGCGAACATCTCTGCGCCTAACCGCCAGAAGGGCGGTTCTACAAGTTTAGATGGGTGGGACACGCAGTATGTACTCCCCGTCATCGGAGTGAAGGAAACTCACTCCCACACCATTATTGGCCCACGCTAAAGGTGCGAGAAGCCGCCTACTTATGTGGCGGCTTCTCATCCCCATATTTTGGGTGGCACTCGGTGGGATCAGACGCATTTCATTCTTTTTTTTTTTCACCTGAAGTGCTAATTTTCTATCTTCCATTCTCTAGGAAAGTGTTTGTATTTACAATAGACATTTTAAAGCCCGATTTAAAAATGTTTCTGTCTTTGATTTCTTGAATGAAACATGGGGAAAATTACTTGAAAATTCCTATTTTGTTTTAGGTATGGTTTATGACTAAAACATATTTTGTTATCAACTGACAACACTGGGCTCTATTTCAGAAAAAAAAAAATCCTTTAAAAAATTCTTTTAAATTAATCTCAGCTGAATTTTAATAATTTAGAATGCTGATGAGGATTTCCTTTCAAGACAGTAGATAAAAATATGTTATTTTGAAACATACAATCTGAGCATAAAACATGCAGCCTCAAGTGTAAAACAACAATTCTTTTAGCAGTACTCAGGCTGCCATCTATATGTTGTTAATTGATTTAATAAAATTTTCTATTAATTTATCTCTATTGACTTTGAAAATGAAAATTCTTTGAATAGCTAAAATCCCACTATAATTTGTTTTCCTGAGCACCATTCTAATAGTTTCTGCTGATAAAATCTCTTTCTATTGCTGTAGAACGTCGACATAACAATTTCTACAGCACTCTATTTGAATTTTTTTGGTATTTGTCTAAAACTGTTTCTCTTAGTCGTCAAACTGAGAATTCCTTTTCTTACTCTTCTAGGCTTATTTTTTATTAGTTCAGATTTTTTATACTTTTGGATGATTTTTTGTATGTATCCAAGACCACTCCAAGCAATCTTTGCAATTTCATGTCTAGATTTTCTTTTTTCAGATATTCGAATTACAAGTTTCGGAGTATTAGTTCTAGAGCTAATTTTGAGAATTAATAAAAACATAAAAACATATTTCTTTTATGTATATCAATTCATGGTGCATTGCAGCATCAGATTTATTACACTGGCTCACTTAAAGAAAAGTACTTGTGGCCAAATTGAAATTTTTATTAAGTGTATATTCAATTTTGTGACTCTCAAATTTGGAACTTAAACATAAAAATTTAGACAATTTATTTATTATCATTCCTCATTTATATTTCTTTGCTTAATACATTCTATAATGAGAATTTTAACATTCCTGTAAGTCTTAATATTAAGAGAATATTTTAGGTTGCTAATTTAGACGGTTAGTGAAGAGCATGAGTGGTGTATACTCAATTTTGGGAAGTACTCTATAGGGAGAAAATGAAATATATAAATGAGAGTTTGTGCATGTTGAAGTTATTCAAAAGGACATACCAAATAATTAACTCTAAATAATATTGCTAAATATTTAAATTTATTTTCTTGATCTTTAGAATATTTAAATCTATTTGTAGGATTACCTGAATAGAAAATCAAAAAGTTACTATATTATACAGATGAATTAACCCACCGACTGTCGATTTTTTAAAAAAAAATCAATATTTAGATGCAAAGTTTTGAAACATGTTTAAATAGCTTTGAACCAAGCGAATTCTTATTTATATGGAATGCTTTATTAGTATAATATCATTCAATGATGTAATATTACTACGTGAACACATTAGCTTGCGAAAATCGCAAGATGCATCAGAAAATATACTTTTTTCCTACCCGCGGAAATTGCGTGACAATCAGTCAGAGGGTTATTCAATTGCTGGTATTCATATTAAAGTTTAAAAGCAAAAGCTTTTTACTTTTATCTGAAGTAAGACAATATCTACTTCCAAGTAGAATATTAATAAGGATTAATTGAGAAGTAAGACTACATTTAGTCCAAACATTTCCCGCTTTTGAGAAGCTGCAAGAAATAGCACAACACATTTCCTATACAAGAAAACTAAAATCGGGATAGTGTTTAGACAATATTTGGCTGCATTACTACTACAGGTCTGACCTTACTTATTTCTACTTTTTTTAAATATTTTTTTTTTGACTATGATCTTGAATTAGTTCTTTCTTCCGGCTTTTTTCATAGAATTTACCTCCGGAAGAAAATTTTATTGTAGTGTAACTGATAAGAAGGATTCGTTTTTAAGTTGCTGATTAGTAGTTTCATCAAGCATAAATGAAATTAAATTATTTAGCTGTCATTTTAAGTTTTCTGCAGATATTTTATTTTCACATGCTACATCTTTACAGAAGGCGTCAAAATATATTTTTGCTGTTAAAATTTGGCCATTCCCAATATCCTGTAATCCAAAAAGTAGAGATCGTTAACATTTGGTGAACAGTGCTTTTTACTAAATAATTTCGTAACACTTTGAGAAAGATTATAATTTAGTAACAGGCATTATTTAACTCATATTGACTAAAACGAGGACTAGAATTAGAATGAATTTGCATCTTCGATGGGTTTGAGACCTATATATAATATCTGTAATGTTTTACATTCTTTCAGTATTAAATTAAGAATATAAAATTCCTAAAAATTAGAGTAGTTTAAATAAACATTTTCAACTCTACAAATCATTTTTTTTAGTATAATTATGAATACCAAATAAAAACATGACTGGAATCCATTGCAAATAGGCAATTCGATATTATGAAAACAAAAATGACAACGACACATGAGCTGGCACCCACTCTCCAAACTTCCGTACTACGTCGGTTTGTCGTTCCTCCTTCATGCAGGATGGTTTCTTTCCCTTCCGTCCTGTTAGGGCCTTCCATGCTGTTTGTTGGGCAGGGGCGGGCTCTTGAACACCCCACCAGACGCAGGACTTTTGGAGAGGTTCTAGTGTCTAGACTACGTTTGATTTAATTAATTCAGATGACGAGGATGGCGCTTGAGCGTAGGTGACCCTGGCAGGCGTTGAATCGGATATGGAGGATCAAACATCCTCTTCCTGGTATGATTGCGGAAGTTTGGAGGGAGGCGATACTAGCTAAGGTGCCGTCCTCATAATCTAATTAGTTCAAAAATGATAAGGCCTGGCACAAATGTTGCGTCAAAACGGAACGTTAAAATACTTAAGCTAAGCATATATTTTATTTTTAAAGCTTTAATTCTGCATTTAAATATTTTCGAAAAGTCAATGCTTAAATATTTAAAAACTTAATTTTTCTCAAGCAATAAAGTTCGGTGTAAACTTTTTTTCACACCCGATACGTAGACATCTGTTTGAACACTTATAAATTAAATACATTATTTAAATTGCAAATTCTGGAATACCATTCAAAGATGAAAGTTTAAAAAATATCAGTTTTTGCACGTACCCTCACGATTTAGCTACTCTTAAAGATAAATCGAAATTCACCTCACTGAAATGCCGACAGCTTTCTGAATTTTAATGTGATTAAACAGGATTTTTTTTAAAGTTGCCCTGTATATATGACTTTGAAGTTATGACAGAAAAATTTCGCTGCGTCTCACACATGCCCAACAAAAAATTATTTCGTACAAACAATCATATATCCTGCAATATTTAACGTATTTACTTCAAATATTAATAAAAAATTTCTGTAACGTATTGTCAAGTGTTCTGCAAATTTTGAATAATTTGAATGAAAACTCTTCATGTTATAAGCAGACACATGCGGAAAAATTTCGTTTTTTTTTAAAGAAACATTTATATTTTTCCGAAAATTTTCCTGTGCTTACGAAAATGCATGTAAATATTATGCACATTAAACCATAACCATTGATAAAAGTTATATTTATCGTTATCAGCTTTCTGTGAAACAGGATGGGTGACAATCCATTTTCGCCTTCATCCCTTTCTGGTGGTCCCCATAATTGCCCTCGTGAACGAATCTTCACTGTAATATGTATATAATACTCTATTAAATGTCACACGATTCTCCAGAACCGATTTCGAAACATAATTTTTGTATTAATTGCAAATTTTCTCATTTTACGAAATGTTCCTTAACTTTCGCATGCCAGTGTAGTTTAAAGAATTATTTGTTTAGAGTATCAAAATTGTCGGTCTCCAATTGCAATGTTTTTAAAAAGTCTAAATACTAATATAAAGTAATTCATATTCAATCCCAAAATATTATAATTTTTATAGATCTTCAATAAAATGATTTATCATTAGAAAGAGAAATGAGGAGCTCCTTAAATTCTGACCGTTTTCGAAGAATTATAAGAAAATAATTTTGATAGAAAGCATATAGAGAACATAAAAAAATAACAGGAGCCATATCTAATTTCTTTATCAGATTTGGCTGAAATAAATCCAGAAGGCAAAATTAAATCTCTATCATCATTTTCTTCAAATGTCAAAAATAATATTCGAATTAAAACTTCGCTCGTCTATATTGAGATTCTGCACTGCATGTAGAAATTCTATCATAATTAGACGATAATTTCACCGTAATCATATCCGAATAATCTTACAAAAAAGCCAATAAGCTTTTTCTTGCAATAATCTTTAATCCTTTTGTGGGATTTTTGGTGAATAATTTTGGTGTCGTTAGGTTCCTTAGACGCTCACTATCGCCGTAAAATAAAAATATTTGCGCATGATGCATTGGGCGGGCTGTCAGACACGAAGAAAGTTACTGCAATCATACGGAAAAAGCACTTCAAATGGTACACTCAGATGCAAGTTAATGCACAGAAAATGTAATTTATCCAAAAGTCCTTGCCAATTAAAATAATTAGATATTAAAATACTCGCAACCGTTTTCATTAATATTTTTTGTTCATTCAGAAAACATCGGGTCAGTTTCGTTATTTTAGTTTACCTACATTAACGTAACTGTTGAGGCTATGCTAGGGCTTATTTGGGACAGACCTCTTGATTTTGAACAGAGTTCAGATGATGAGGACATTCGACTTAGTCGACATTCCCCTGTACTGATTTCCACATCACAACCAGGGGTGTACGCTCAGCCCCAGGGATTCTTTGATGAAATCGGATCTCGAACCCTTGTCTTTCGAGTGTGAAGGATGAGGTGTAGCCAATATATCACCTCTGATCTTGGAATTTGCAGAAAAGGTCATTTATTGCATTGCAGAAATGTTATAGT
>BGPR01019450.1:8828-27443 GCA_013235015.1 Araneus ventricosus
TGGCATGTGGTTTCTGATGAGTGCGCCATTTATAAGTTCCTTTCCATTTTGAATAATTTCTAACTTTTGTAAAGTGTTTTAAGTATTAGAGAATCTTTGGTTTTTTATTCTATAGTTTTTGTTGTGTTATCTTTAAAAAAATTTATCTTGAAGCATTTACTTTTTGCTGCTGCGTTTGCGCGCAAAAACGTTTATTGTTTTCATCATTTTTTTCATTTTTATTATTGTTTACTTTTTTCTTTTAATTTATTTTCCTTTTAATTTAAATTTTTATTATTTGTTTTTGTATTTTATTAGATTCGGCTGCATATGCGCCTTTCTATTTAATGCAAAATATGTTTTTATTTTAATTTTTTTAAATTTAATTAATTAATTTTGCTAAATTTTATGAATTGTAACTATTATAAACACATAAAATACACAGTTTTATATACTGAAATAAAGGCGTCTGCGTTCGCTGCATGCAATAGTTCTCTATCTCCTGCCACGAAGCCTCGTACCCTGAAGAACAAAGAAACCAAACAAACAGCCAGCCACACTTGTTGCCATCCGCTTCAAAAAACTTCACAGGAATCAATCCCTTCTAAGTGAGGGGGTGAGAACTTGACCTAGTTTTCCAGTGAAGGTGAAGAAGGAATTGGGCAACCCTGAGCGAGGAATATTTCCCCACAACCACTTCCGCGAGGCTCTTCCACTCCCTCTATCGATTGGACAATCCGTTTTTGACGCAAACGGAAGGCTACCCTCCGAGTATTCTGACGTCACGGAATGACACTGGGAATCTGGCAACGACCCCCCCCCCCTTTCCTTCCGACAGGGATTGCTTGGTGAGAAATGGAATTCCCGAGTTAATTAGGACTTCCCTGCCCCTTTTCTCACTTTCTCCTCTACTAAGAGAAATAGTCAACAAATTCGTATTTCTCTCATTCTCTCTCGACTTCTATTTTTTTTTTTTTGAAAAATATGTTCGTAATCCAGGGGAGATTACGATCCCATTTCGAAAATCTATACTGTAATAATGATACATAACTTTTGCTAATTTAGCGAGTTAATGCAATACACTATATTGAAAACAACTTCAACAGCGAAACCAAAAGCGGAAGTGTTATTATTAGTATTTCAATTTATACCAATTCCTAAAGTGACATACTTTTCTGGTTTAACATTTTAGGAAACACAAAATGTAACCCATTTTTTCAAAAAAAAAAAAAAAAAAAAAAAAAAGGAAAGACTACAATCTGAGAATTTAAGCTTATATATTTTTTGTTAACTATCGATTATATTGCGATCAAAGACATTTTGTGAAAGATATAAGTAAAAGGATGACTACAAGAATTAAATTAGAACACGGAGTTTGGCATCGATAAGCACTAGAGATGCGAAACTGCAGAGAATGTTTAAAAATCCGGAATAGCGAATATATCCGGAACCCTGGTGATTTTTATTCTTCTGTGCAGGGTGGCAGCTTCACCTTTTCACTTTCTCCTCTGCGTCACAAATTCGACCTCGAGACCTCGATGAAGAGCCCGAAAGCAATGACGTCACCATGCTTTGTGACACCAAAAACAGTAATGCAATAGCACCTAATGATAACATTTGTAAACTTTGTAATGTTTAAAAATTAGGCAGCGGGGAGAGTTGTTGCAGGTCCAACCCCCTGGGGTGTACCCGCGACACTGCTTAAATAACCTTAAAGGTTACAGTTGCAGGGGCCAGGAGCGGTGGTAGGTCACTAAAATTGCAGAAGCAGCATCAAAACTTGACGTTTTTCATGTCTCTTGGTATTTTTAAATTGAATTGTTTACAACTTTTAAATTCATGATGTGTTTTCTTTCACCTTTAATCGGAACTTGATTTTTTTTAATTGTCATTTTTCGTGTTTTTAAGATTAAATGTCAACAACTTTTAAATTCCTGATGCGTTTTTAATAATTTTGTGATTGTGTGCGAATTCAGTTTTTAAGTCCTTTATGTAATTTTAATTTGTTTTAGATTTAATTCTTAAATCCTTAATGCGTTTTTACAGATGACTGTATAAAGCTTTTTAAAATCCCGGTGTGCATTTTGGTGAGATCCGGCCGGAGGGGGGTTCGAACGGTGCGAGCGCACAAGGCCCCGCGTTTCTAAATGCCCTGCGCCGCTGATGGATTTTGCGAAATGAAAATGAATTGAATTGATTTATTTAACGAAATCAAAATTTGTCGACAAGTTTTGCCTTCCAGGATACAAAATTAAAAATATTGCAATATTAATTTAAAAATAATTTATTTCAATTTTATCCAAATTTTGCTTCTTTTCTAGAATTTTTTAATTTTTTTTATTGGCTTTGCCAATCACCGTCGCATCTGCAGAAAGATCGTTCTCAAGATTAAAAATAATAAAAAAATTTCTTGAGATCTAGCATTAGTGAAGAACGATTGATTTATTTAGCCATTTTATCTCTCGAATAATTTTTAAACAAAAAAACTAAATCGTGACGATATCATCAACGAATTTGCTATAACACATATAAAAAAATAAAACAAAAATCACAAATAGCGAACTTATTCTAGTTAGTCGCATAGCAAATTCTATTTATGAAGCAATTAGTTTTATTATTTGATTTATTAACGATTTTTTGAGTGATTGAAATATTAATAAATATAATTTAATTATTTATTTAAAGAAAAGCACACTACCGAGAAAACTCCATTTACAGAGTGCTGACAAACACACAAAGAACAAAAGTCACAATGAGTAAATAACAAATATGCCTTAGAAAGCAAAAAGTAGACCACAGATAATACATAAAATCATAAAACTTACGCAAACGTATATATAATTAAAAACGAAAACACATAATCGCAAAACTTTAAGACACACTATGACACCAAAAGCCGCATTATTTTTTTTTTAAATGTAAAGTTCATTTCCAAAAAGCAAGGGTCAAAATGTCAAAACACGCAAACACCGAGTCTAAGAAAAAACACACCAGGAGTTTAAAAACGTAAATACACACTTGAGATTTAAAAAAAAATGCAACACTTAAGATAAAAAATAAATCAAACACGGCGCCAAAAAACGGGTCGAATACATAAGAACACGGAAAAACAAATAGCGTAAAAATCTAAAATGTTGTAGAAAGGCAAAATAAAACGTATCGTGCATTTAAAAGATGCAAATATTTCGACTTAAAAGCACCTAGAGACATATTAAAAATGTCAAGTTCATCAGAGAACGCGTTAAAAATTGTATAAAACCTATATAACGAGAACCTGTTAATATAATTAAATTTTGAATCTAAATTTGGAAAGGAACTCTGGTTTCTTAAAAATCTGGCGGGCACAGCGAAATGTATTGAGCTCATTATATCATTACAATCAATTGAACCATTAATAACTTCGTAAAAGAAAAGAACACAAGAAACATCTCGTCTGGAGGATAAACTAGTCTGGAGTCTATTTGTCATTTATATATATTCGTTTCGTCCTCACAATACCAAACAGTGCCATGCCGTAAATAGCAGAAAGCAATAAATTCTTTTGGTGCAAGAAATTTGTTTCAAGGCCCCGCAAGTCAACTCTGCACCAGGCCCCGCTTTTGTCCGGGACGGCTCTCTTTTGGTGTTTCTGTGACTGTGTGTGTTCAACTTTTAAACTATTTATTCATTCAATTTTTTTATGATTAAGTGATTAGAACTTTTATATTCTTACCATGTTTTCAATGTTTTTATGACGACTGTGCACACCCTTCAATTTTCTAATAAGCTTTTTTATATCTTTAAGATTCATTGATTGCGGCTTTTGATCTTTGTGTGTGTGTTTGATGCTCGTTTCGCTTCTGCACCCCGACACCGGAGTTTTCTCTGCGGTGTGCTTTTCTTTTTAAAGGAATGTGAGCCATCGAACGAAGTGACGCACACCCGGCTGCATATTTACAAACCCTACCCTGATAGAACTGAGGCAGAAAATCGGACAATATGATTGGCTCGCTTCGCCGAGAGCCAATGACGTCGTTCTTTGCTCTCGTACGGAAATTATAACAAAATGAGCGATTGAATGTGGACTTTGAATTAGTTTAGGTTTCGCGAATTTTGTTCTACGACACGCGCCTACGTAGCAATTTTATTTAGTTTAGCGATTATCCTTTTTTTCGTTTTATTATTATTGGCCTTAACAATAATAATTAATGATTTTACTATTATTTGGCATTAATTATAGTTAGATTAGTTGACTTTGAAACATCAAATGAACTATCTTCACTGGAATGACATCAAAAAAACCCAACAACATTAACCTGTTAGTTAATACCCTTCAAACAAAGTTGTTATCATTAGACTTTTCATTGGTATAATTTCTTACAGTGTGGGATGTTTTATTTTTTATAATATTTTAAAAAATAATTTCATTTTTAAAAATACCACGGAAGAATGTTTTCTGCGCTCAACTGTGGGAAAACGGAGAAAAGTAGGACGACTCTTGTTTTGTTATGATTGCCGTACGCTACGCGCGAGAGCTGAAAACGACATCACTGCCCCTCGTAGCCAAAGGTATTGGCCGATTTCCTACCTCAGTTCTATCAGGGTAGGGTTTGTAAATATGCGTCCCGGCTTCCTTCGCCGCACTGCGGAGAAAGAAATGATCGTGCGAGTGTACGAGAAAGACGAGGGGAGAAACTTCCTTCTGTTTTCACAGGGGATCTGCAGAAAACAGTCCAGAATTCTGAAAGCCATAAATTGTTTTGTAAGAGCATTCGGCTTCGAAAGGGGATTCATGAGGGGTGAACCTGAAGAATGCATTTCGCACACGTGCGACGCATTGCGCGTTGTTTTCCGCTCAGAAAGGACACGCGTTTCTTTGTGTGCCTAACTGCAATTTTATTTGTAACTAGCCGCCTTCGGCGGCCATCTGGTTCGCCCGTTTAAATTAGTTTTTAGTTTTGTATTTTATATTAATTATAGCATTATAGGTTTCACCCGCGCGAAAACAGGACTGATGGATTAAAAAAAAGTGAATATTTGATTGTATTTCGCAAATAGTAAAATATATAAAGGAGTAATTTAAAAATGCCAGCGATACAATTTTATATGATGAATCACAACTAACGAAACTCGAAAATTGCGCTTCAAATAACTGTCACTCAATTCATCTATCACTCATCGGTAGAATGATTGACGCTGATTATGGTCACGAAAGCCGAACATTCTGGACGCCCTGCGTGAAGATTGGGTGGAAAAAGTGAGGTGGCAAAAATTTATTGACATCTAAAAGACCCGGGAATATAGGGGTCGGAGAATAAAATTTAATTAAAAAATTAGTTAGTTTTCCCGAACACTGTTGCTTTTTTGTAGTTCTTCCCCTCCAGCAAGCAATGCTTCCTGCACTTCAACAAAAGAACGATATGCGTATTTTTCACAGATTGAAAGCTCTGCAATTCCGACATCATTTCCCAGTGAGCCGGCACCTAACAGAAATATATCGTTTTCACAGAGAGTAGAAGGGCGGGAGACGAAATTCCACCTAAACAGTCGAAAGGTGTTCTGATAACGTTAGCTTAACTCGCAACAGTTAATGAACCTCGAAGGGAAAAACATTCCACGTGAGAAAAACAACCGCACGGGGCTGCACAGGCGGAGTGCGATAAAAATCTCGAGGTCTCTTTCAGGGTTGCAGAAATCAACTCGCGCATGACATTTCCCTTTCACGTTAAAATAAAAACGCACTAACACTTGAAACTCCCCAAACTCCCTTGGTGCGAGCCGAGTTGTCTACCAAGTTACCAAGAGGGGACAAAAAAAAAAAAATCCATTACCTTCTTCTCTTCCTCGGCAACTTTAAGCTTTAAAACAATTTTTATTCAGAAACTCAAATTTAAGTTTATTAATAATTAACTGTTATGCCCGGCGTTGCTGGGGATTAAAATACTTTTATGTCTAATATTTTTTAATGTAAAAACTATTTTTGCAAAGAAAATTATAATACAAAAATTCCTTTATCGTCTGAAACTTCTATTCTATTAACTACTTCAAATTTTGTTCATGAATATTGAAGTATAAGAAAGGTTTTGACGAAAGTTTTGGCACAATTAAGTAAATAGTTAATTTTTCGTTAATAAAAAGCGTTAAAATAAACCAGATCAATAATTGTTCCCGATATAAATTATGAATCGTCTGCTTTTAAACTTTTCTTTAGTGTTCTTCCAGAATTCTGTTAACGTGCTAGCAACAGCTCTTCGTATGTATTCTCGTTCTTCAACAATATATATATATATATATAGATTGTTACAAATTGTGAATTTCATACACAATTTAATTCTTTAAAATTATTGAAATGAGAGCAACTAATTCAACGGAAATGGAATTTGTGGCATTGAAAAGCTAATTTTTTAAACTTTTATCTCTAATACTAATAAAGATGAATGTCTGTCTGTCTGTGTGTGTGTCTGTTGGCGGTGTACAGAACAGACATTAGAACATAGATCTACCAAATTTGGCACAGATATACTTTGGATGCTGAAGATGTGCACCTCGGAGCCGTTTTTTAAAAATTTCAATTCAAATTTCAATTATTTAAAAATTAAACCAAATTTCGTCGTTTTTTGCCAATAACTTCTGAATGAATTGATTGAAAAAGAAAATTTTCATGTCATTTTAAAGAGCAAACAATTATCTTTCCAATGATACCAGTTTTATTATTGTAGAAAATTTTATCTATTTTTTATAAATTCTTAAAGTCATCGAAACTTGAAGGTAGCTGGTTGCGAGAGTAGAAATTGACGTAGGGGAGGCGGGGCGTAGCAGCTGTAATGGCCGCGAGTATCTTCAAAACAAAATTATAATTGTTGTAATCGCTTCGGCAGTTCATATTCTAAAAATGGAACGATACAAAGAAGATTATCATGGCCCCTTTCCAAGGATGCCACGCAAAATGGTGAAGCGTTCCACAATTTTAACACTGATTTGAGAAATGCGCTTAAGCTCCTAGCCTTAAAGAGTTTATGCTAAATCTGTAATTAGCCAAAAAAATTCTTTGAAAATCTCCCGAATAGTAAAAATCACTTCATGTAAATTGTAAGCTCTGCAAATAAATTTTATATACATAATTCCCCTCTTTTCAGCATTCTTTGCCCCGCCTCCCAATTTTTTTTTTTTTTTTTTTGCCTATACTCCATCACAACTGCTTCAAACATTCCCTCCCACGGACTCGGTAGCATATCTTTCGCCCATCATTTCACCTCGAGTTCGAGCAGCGCGTGAATTTTTGCCTTCGGCAGTGTCAACAAATACTTCGTCATCATTTCCTCCTCTTTTTTGCATACCTAAAAGGAAATATTAGATTTTAATTCTTCCAATACTCTCATTTAGCTTTTCCTCATTTTATTTAATACTATTTTCTGAGTAATTTTTAAACATTTTTTTTTTAAGTTTTAAAATTCTCTCCTCATCTAAATTTTTCTCAAATTTTACAAAATTTTTTCCACAATGTTATTATCGGCGATTAATTAAGCCTAATATATAGATAGCTTTGGAATAATTTGTTGTTTTGTTATGAACAGAATAATTATTCAAGATTTGATTTCTTTTTCATGCATTTCAATTCAATATTTTTTTTTATTTATAAATGGATGTTTTCAGTGGCTAGATTTAAATGGTTATCATGAATTTAGTTTTGCGCTTCATAAAATGTAGTCAATTCTCTCTTTTTTTCACAGAAAAAACTTTATTTAGTTATTTTGAGTTTTAATTGGTTTTAATATGTAAATTATTTTTAGCTGAGAAATTTAATTATTTTACTTCAAATTTTTCATTACTTATTATCTTTTCGATTTTTAAAGAATCTTTTAACTTATCAATTTTCAACACTTAAATATAAGGTATTAACTCAAAGTTCATTATACGCAAAAACATCCTGTACATTTTCGTTTTGTGTATATAAAGAATTAAAACTCAGTTATACTAACTAACCTGTTCACTGTTTGTATTTTTAAATTCATTTCTTTGTCCTTATTGCAATTATTGCTTTCAGCTTACAAAAATTGAAATGTTGAAAATGTCAGCATTAATTGCCTTATTACTATTAATAAAAGTCTGTCGAACCAGCTGGTCGCCGAAGGCGGCTAGTCAAAAATAAAACTTCGACCTCAGCCTCAACAATTGGGACGTTTTAGTACAGTTGCTTCGCTTTTACTTATTCTTTCTTTATCATAAATACTACAAAGAATGAGGAAGGTTTCCAGACAGTTAATCAAATACACTAAAGCGTCGTTTATACGTCTTTTCATCGCAGTCCCGATTCATTCGTGTTCATTTTAATGATAAAGTGCTTCGTTTATACGACGCAAAGGTTCGGTTATACGTCGTTTTCTCACGTTCTAAATTGTGAAAATTGCCTCCTTTCTAGCATGTGAACTGTGATTCTGATATCATGACTTCGTAATTACTCCCAATTGAAGAATTAATAGAAGGCAAATTGCCTGGTGCTAATTTAAGCAATGAGGAAAAGAAATGTGAAGAAGACCTTTCTTTAAAGACGCAGTGGACTCCATTGAAAAACTCCGAACTTATATCTTTTGTCAAAACAATGGTGAAAAAACTTTCAATGAACTTATTTTGATTCATAATGATGTATTTACTACTCACAGACAAACAGCAGGTAGACGACGGTTAAAAGTTTTGTTAACCTGTATGCACATCAATCGTATAAGAAATGTGAGCGTATAATTAGTACTCAAGATATATAACAAAGATATGATTTTCTCACTTTTATGATAAATGCTTAATTTTAAAATTTAATTATTATTTTTCATATATGTAGTAGATATACTAGTACTATCCGAAAAAAATTTAAAATTATTGATTTTAAATGAATTTGCAGTAGGGGGCTGTCCATAAATGATGTCACACTTTTTTCAATATTTTTTACCCCCTCCCCCTTTGTCACAAAGTGTCACACTTTACCATACCCCCCCCTTGTCACATGTCAAGCTATATTACATAAACATATATTTGCAGTTCAGAAACAAAGCATTACGTTATAGATCATATATCAAATTTTATTTTTAAACTTTAACTATGTGTTTTAATGACATTTGTGAGCATAACAATAATAATGATTATATATGTACTTATTTTGTTTGAAATAAGATTAAGGTTTGCAACAGAAAACCTAATTAATATACAATAGCAATAAAATATTAATATAAAAGAGCAATTGTAAACAGTAGTATTTTGGAATTTGATATATTTTGCTTTAAATCTTATCCTTACTTTATGAACACAAAATACGCTTAAACAGATTTAATTTTTTTTAAAAAAAGTGCCTCAATAAGATCAACCTGTTTGTGCCATTACCAGTTCTACCACTCACCCAGGTGGGGCGACGTATCTTTCGTTAGACATTTCAAGGGTGTGACATAGGGAGGTTTGCTTCTAATGGTGAGGAACTTCTACTGCTACCATATTCTCAGAACCTACCCTGAATGTCTTTTTCGAAAAGCGAGGAATATAAGTGGGAAAAAATCACATGAAAGTTGTTTTAGCCCCGATTAAAAAAATATCTTAAATTCTTGCAATTTCAAAATAACTTCAAAATTTAATCTGTTAATTTTAAATGTTTTTATTTTAACCAAAATGTGTGATGTCACACTTCTTGTTACCCCCTCCCCTTGTCACAATTTCACGAACCCCCTTCCCTCCCTCCAACCGTGACATCATTTGTGGACGGCCCCTAGTAGCATTCCATTTGTAATAATCCGAGTTGTTCAGTAAAATTTCAAATTATCCGTCTTTTCGTTTACACGTCGATTTAGGTCAGTCCCTTGAAAGACGTATAAAATGTGCTTAACTGTAGTTTACTTTGTGTAATAAAACAGTTTAATTTATTCTGCGTATTATGTAAATGTTTTTTACATTAAGAATTCTAGACACGAAAGCGTTATTATCCCGAGCAACGCCGGAAATATCAGTTCGTAGAACATATAACGCAACTACAAGAGAAAAAGAATGCGAATTTGCATTACGCATCGCCACACATTCAGCAGGAGAAAAAGAGAACTCTGCACAGATCCCCTCGATGATCGATACCGGAATTCCCCACCGCACCCGATTCCCGCTCACTGCGGAGGATCCGGAAAAAGTGACTTCACCGACGCGGGTGACGTTTCAACAGATGAGCCGCTTAGTAACGCACAGATGCATTTACGCGCCCTAGGTCAAGGCTCTCCCCCACTCAAAAAGTCGCTTTAGAAGTTTCAGTTCAGCAGACGATAGATAAGAAAAACTAATAGTTACAACTCATAAAATTTAGCAAAATTAATTAATTAAATTTAAATAAATTAAAATAAAAACATATTTTGCATTAAATAGAAAGGCGCATATGCAGCCGAATCTAATAAAATACAAAGACAAATAATAGAAATTTAAATTAAAAGGAAAATAAATTAAAAGAAACAAAAAGTAAACAATAATAATAATGAAAACAATAAACGCCTTTGCGCGCAAACGCAGCAGCAAAAAGTAAATGCTTCAACAGAAATTTTTTAAAGATAATACAACAAAAACTATGGAATAAAAAAAACAAAGATTCTCTAATACTTAAAACACTTTAATTAGAAATTATTCAAAATGGAAAGGAACTAATATGGCGCACTCATCAGAAACCATACTGAACTAATAATGGCGTGCGTCGAATTACCGCATTTTTAGGCTTATAAACTAAAATTGAATCGTTCATTAGCTTTATAATTTGACCCAAAAATGACGTAGAATCCATAAGCATCCAAGAAGATCCATAAGAAGGTTCACGTATTCTACGCCTTCTTAGATTAATGAAAACGACAGGCCCTTTCCGAAACAGGAGGGGCGTCTTATTCGAGAGGGAAAAAATGCGATCCTTAAAGGGTTAAATGATGTCGCACAAACAAGCCATAATTTGCGCACGTTTCATTTGATAATAAAAATTTCACTCCTCTCGTATTATTTGGCGAATACTTCCGTCAGTTTCGGGAGACATATAAAAGCAGTGACGATATATTGTTGCAAAAGTCTTACCGTGGGTGTATGGTGTAAACAGTCCAACACGCAGGATAATGGAGAATGAAGGTTTATTCACAAATATGCAGGAAAACACGTAGCACAGGTACAGGAAATAATAGTTCTTACACAGATTACCAATGTAAATAGACAACAAGTCACAGGTAATGACAGTTCAGCACTTTGTTATCTAACAACACAGTCAGCAAATAACTAGCAACGACAATAACTAGCAACACACCCCTCTGCCATAGAATGATGATTATTGGGGCGCCTAGCCTCCGGCAGGGGGGCTTAATCCCCGATCCGACTGAGTTTTGCTATGACGTGGCTTTGCGGTGCATTGTCCTTGTCTTACACACACTCCTCTGATACAGGCGCGGTCTTTATATACTCTCTCCGACAGGTCGTGACGTCACATGGAGTTTTCTCGTATATTCACGAGTATTCCCTTTCCTAATAGAAATATCGAGAAAAGGGTTGCATTTTCTGGAATCATCAATTTATCGCCAAGGTCAGGGGTCCAGACGTGGCTGCTGCCGGTCATCCCATACTGTAAAACTCTCTTCCCAACTATAAGACTCACATTGCTGGGAAGCGACTTTCCATGTTTGTAACAATATTTTGCTTACCTACTTCACACATGACAACACTGGAAAGGTGGATGTCGAAGCAGAAGGTCTATAAGAGCGGCAAGCACGGAAACAGACTTGTGTCAAAATTCTGAATTTATGATCATTTATATATTTTGTCATATATTTCTATTATTTAAAAAATATCTCATCGGGATAAATAATATAAGAAATATATAAATATATCACAATTACCGGAAGAATTAAAAATTTTAATTACAGTTTTAACTCGGGAATCCGAACATCTTTTCTGAAACATTTCGAATGAAAAATGAAGGAAAAATAACAATTGCGAATCAGAAACAAAGCTAATGTTTATTCCTAACTTAAAAAGAAGTATTCGAACGGGTCTTTAAGAATGAACGCAGCACCTCAATGAATAGAAACAAACCCGGATATCTTTTTTTTACCCTCAACTCGTTTCCCACTGTACCGTGCGAATCTCCGCGAGCTCTTTCCGTGCGCCTCCACAGAGCACCCAGAGTCAGTACTCTACTGCGTTTGGTATATCGAGAGTATTCTACCGAATTTCCCGGATAATTCGAATTCCCCGGAATCCGAACAGAGGTCAGACCCAATGAGTTCGGATCACTGTTTTATTAATTTTAATTAGAGATTTTTCAGAAACAAGAAATATAAGGGGAAAAAAATCTCGATCGTCATGTCATCAAGGAATACAACTAAAATGACAGAGCACAAGTGGGGGGAGGGGGGCTCGTTTCCGTAGAAATTTTAAGCTTATCCGTAGTTTGCGGAAATGTTCGACAAAATCCTTAGCAGTCGGCATGTATGTATGATACTATCAGCAAGTATGTAGAAGAGTCAACAACGTGTAGAAGCAAGGGGATGTAGATGCCTCGGGAGCCATGGAGACGAAACCTTACTGCCTTTATGCTACTTTTTAAAGCAAATTCGAAAAAGGGGCGAAAACACAAAACCATGCCCCTAGTGCCATTGTCACTTGCGAGTCACTGATGCAAATTAGGGGCGAAAAGCTCATATGCCGCGGCAGCAACTCACTCTCCCTACGCCACTGGAAGTCGATCAACACGAGCGTCATCATTCTACTGTTGTTGCGTAAAATCTAGCATTCTTCTACCCTCCGTGGTTTATACTGAGTGGAAGACAAGAAATGCTTTTGGCTGTGACCGCTCGCTTTATTTAATGCACACGAATATGAATTGAAAAAAATCGACGGGAGGCTGTCTCTGCGAAAAGGACGCTGGGATTGACGGTAGCTTTATGTGACTAAATTAGCTCTATGTGACTAAAGTAACTCTTTGTGACTGAAGTAACTCTTTGTGACTGAAGTAACTCTTTGTGACTGAGATTATGCGACTGAAGTAACTCTTTCTGACTCTGAGATTATGCGACTGAAGTAACTCTTTCTGACTCTGAGATTATGCGACTGAAGTAACTCTTTGAGACTCTGAGATTATGTGACTGGAGTAGCTCTTTGTAACTCTCAATTTAGGTGACTGATTCGTGATTTTGGTTGAGATTTTTTCGCAAAAAAATTCTTGCTTTCAAACGTAATACATTTATTCATGTTATTAATACTGGGCAACTGCTTTGCTCGTTCTTTCCTCTCTTCCTTCCTATTTGGCGTTGAGCAGCTGCTCGATTTCGTCTCCGCTTCAACAAACCACTTCGCCGACTCATTTTGGCAGTTTCTAGAAATTTCTACGGAACAAAATTTCGAAAATACAGTTAATATACCACTCACAACCGACTGAGGCCGCGAGACAGATAGGTATGAAAAACCGCGGGAAGCTCACTGCGCACGCATCGGTCATCGCTGTGACGTCATCAAAATTCTTCCCGATTTTCACCAACTTTGCAGTTCGACTGTGACTAAACCGTAATTCCAAATTTTAAAATTCTTTTTGCAATCTTCAATGTCCACCTTTCTCTGTTAAAAGAAACTAAAACCAACTCTCTGTGTTATTGGTTGCGGAGCTATAAGCGTTTTAAATTTACCACGAAAAGCGTCATCATTTTTTCCTTTCCGACACCCCACTATGGAGAGACGCAAGTCTACGTCAAAAGCAGCATTTTATATCATCTCTTCAAACTGAGCATTCTGTGATTATATTTGGCTGCTACTTCTTCGCCCTTTCTGACGGCTGCGCTCGAGCCCAGGACCTAGGTTGGCCCTACTGGTAATCTAGGCCAGTGTAGAACGCTGCAAAAGACAGTGGCGGCGAGTCGGGGGGGGCGAAGGGAGGGGGGTAGTCGCCGCCCAACTACAGACGACGCTCGTTTTTACGAACTTGTAGGGAACACTCAAATAGTTCGTAAAATCGAAAGTTCGTAAAATAGAAAAGCACCAAATTGTTATAAATACGTACATTATTTATGTCTATTTTCATCAAACTGCCTCCTCTTCACGGATGAAGCAGTATTTGAAGATTATTTACTACTATTATGAAATAAAGTTCATGTATTTTTTTAAGTGTACAAGAAATAAATGCAAATTTATGCATAAAAAATTATTTATTACCCAGAAAAATACATTATCACGCTTTGAAAACATTGCATATGAAAACGTAGGCTGTATTACCTAGATGAAAATGCGTAGATGAAAACATGGATAAAAAATTAGGAATGGAAATAATCGCTTATCTTTTTTTTTTTGTTTTAAAATCACATTTTGGAAAATACATGTTCCCATTTTATCCATGCTTTAAATCATTTCACAATTATTGTTCCCTTCAAAAAAGTGCCTTAGTCCTGACAACCAACCACACGGACCACGGGATGCAACTTGAACGTGTTGCTATGCCCCCTCCCTCCGAAAGAGGGTGGGGGGTTAAACAACACATTCTTGGAATGCACCTGTTGAGAGTTTAATTGACGTTGGCACTGCGTTCCTATATTTTAAAAAAAAAAAATTGCAGAAGTATGAAAACTGAGTTCGCAAAAAAGAGATTTTCGTAATTTGTAGTTCGTAAATGCGAGCGAAAAATTACATTACGTCTATGGGAGTGTGTTCGGGACCACTCGCTAGTTCGTAAAATCGAACGTATACTGTATTTGAGGGAAAAATTAAATTTTTATTTCATTTTACGTGCCTAAAATTAGGAATTTCAAAAATCCAATATTGTTCGGTAAAACTAACTAATTTTAAAAATAATTTTTTTAAATTTTCCTGTTTAGCACAGCGCTATTTATAATCTCTCGGACAGGCCATGACGTCACTTGGAACTCTCTGGAGAAATCCGGATTTCGGCTCCTAATAAAAATATCGAGAAAATAAGCGCATTTTCGGGAATCTCCGATTTGTTTCCAAAATGGTTGCCAAGGTCAGGGGTCCAGGCCTTGCCGCTGCCGGTCATTCCATACTTACCACTGTAAAACTCTCTTCCCAACCATAAGACAAATATTGCTGGAAAGAATATTGTTTCCCAAAGGTTTTTACACTGTGTGGCCTTTCCGGTGGCGCTTCCACTACGCTGAGCAGACGATCCTCCCTCCGATCCGAAGGTGGGATTCGGCCTTTCGTTCGAAGGCATTTGCGAACGTGGGTCGACTTCCATTCATCTTCGGTTCTCGGTCAACGAGTAGGCGTATAGGAACAAGACTGGCAGCACAAATTGCAGCCATCGGCGAAGTTTAAATGAAAATGCGCACGAGAAATCCATCGGCCATTGGATGCACGACATCGAGTCCGAAGCAGGAGGAGTCTCTTCAATTCTGTTAGCTTTGCTACAAATACTGATTGCCAAAATGTTCTTTTTGATCAACCTTTTCGAATCATGGTTATTGTTAGACGAGATCTAACATTAATCAATCGGTAAAGCAAACCAGTTTGAGTTTATGCTATATAGCGTCTATAAACCGTCACATCTTTTACGAATATAAATACGGTTAGATTTGTAATAACGTATTTTACAGTAATGTGTAGTAGTATTATTAGAAATGACGAACTACTATTATCATCGCACTTCTGCTGACCCCGGCTAATTTATTTCGTAAGTATGTTTAATCGAGGATTAAGATTAAATCGGTCGTATTTATATATGCTTATATTTTTATCATCGAATAAAGATGTCTATTTTAACTATTATTAGTCGTCGTCAATTATCTTGTCATTGTCACGAATGCATCTAAATATAAATTAAGTAAACTAATTGGGTTACTCTGTTTTTATTAGATATATTACTGATCGCGTTTTTCTTTGAAAACCAACGGTAAATATAAGAAATTCGCAGTGCAGCGCAACAATTATGAAGTGCGCTCGGCAGCAATGACCGAGAGGAAATATTTATTCACATTGTACATGCAGATTTACAAGTTACATTTCCCCAGTAGGGCCCTTCACATTTAGAGATTAGGTACAGAGAGTGTAGTGGCGTAGCGAGGGTAAGTGGTCGTCACATTTTGCTTTGAAAATGGCATAAACGCAACGAAGTTTTTCTTGTATTACCGTTGGTTTTCAAAGAAACGCAATCAGTAATATACAGTAGAGTCTCCCTACGGCGAATTTCTCCTTATAACGAAATTTTTAATCGGAATGTTAAAAAACATTCAAAATATTCTCCATATAACGAAGTGGTTGTCTCCCTATAACGAATTTATTCAGACCTTTATCTTTTCGATTTTTGTCATTTTTGAAGAAAGATGCTAATTTCTTTGCAAACAAATCGCTCACACGTGCCTGTTTCTGGAACCACTCGCATTGTTCATTCCAGCGATAACAACAGAATTCTATGTGAAGGGTGATGCAGTTGTGGGGACCTGGGTTTCGACAGAGGGAGCAACATTTCTACGAGTCAAGATTCCAAGAATCGGGGTGCAAAGAGCAAATGGATGTGACAATACGCATTTTATGCTTATCTGTACTAGTACATATTATTCTCTAAATTGGTGAATTGTCTTCACTTTTGAGCATTTTATTTATACAGCAAAAATTAGTATAATTTTAACAAATTTAAAATAAATATTGCTTCATTTTTAATTGAAAGTCATAATTAAATATTTTTGAACTTATCGCACGTACTAAAAGGTTTGTAACATTTGCTTAAATAACTGCAAAAATCTCTAATCTCCGTATAACGAAATTTTCTCTATAGCGAATTTTTCAACTGGAACCAAGCGATTTCGTTATAAGGAGATTCCACTGTATCTAATAAAACAGAGTAACCAGTAGATGGATAATAAGGCTTCTGGCCCACCGGGAGTCGGGAGGACCACTTCCCTCCCGACTTTCCTCCCCACCCGACTTCCAGTTCAGATAAGAAATGTGCTCGAACTCTTCTTAGATTAGACAAGAAGGATGATAAGGAATTTATTTTTATTTTCGGACTTTGAAAATTTTTGAAGAACTTTGAATTTTCTCGGCTAATTTCTTTTACAAAAGTTTGATTTTAGTGAGTTAGATTTTTCACAACGTCCTTTCACAGATTTGCATCAATTCAATCATAACTTATCATGCGTGCATTAAAATAAAATATTTAAATATAAAATAAACATAATAATTTGATACTTACAATCTTAATTTCATTATTTTTTCTGTTTTTAGAGACTTTGAATTTTCTCAGCTTTTGAACAGAATTTCATCAATTAGAGTTAAACTTTCAATCTTATTCTATTTTTCGACATGCTCATTTTTCTTTTTTCGTTATCGAATAACGTTTTTCATTTGTTTTCAGGGAAATTTCAAAACTTGCGCTTTTTCTGTTCTTAAATAACAAAAAGTTTAATTAGTCGCTAATTCTCATAAAATCTGTTTCTTAATTAAATCAGTTTTATAAGAATAATTCTTCGAATGATCCAACTTGGATTTATTTTTCTTTCATCATTCAACTTTCCTCTTTGCTTCAAGCTTATTTTTCCACTAACAAACATAATTTTAGAATATTCTAACAATAACATACAAGAGCACTAAAAATCACTTAATTTGAATAAGTTAACTTAAAATTCCGTTTTCAACTGGAATATCAAAACGTTAAACTCTCTTAAAGTTAAATGGAACATCGACGAAATAGCTTCATTAAAGATCACTTCTTTTCTGTTGCACATATAACTTATCTATACAGACATTGCAATTTACTTCGAATGACGCTAAAAAGGTTACATTAAAAGTCACAAATGCATTGATTCATCACAAATCATTTCATCTTAAAAATTTAGGGATAATTTATCATACTTAACTCTAAAACTATATAAAACATTCCACTAATCTAAAATTTTCGCCTATTAACTGATTAAACATATCTTTCTTTTGAGTGATTTCTGCTTTTACGAACTTATTTTGACTTTCTTCTTAAGTCCTTATTTCTTTTAATCTTATATTATTTCACAAACTATTTATTCTATTTCATTAATTATATGTATTTTCTCTAACTAATTTTTCTTACATGACTGAAATTCATTTTCGATTTTTTTTAAAACACATTTCTTCGAATGATGAAAACGATCATAGAATATTCTATCAATGACATAGAAAAATAAAAATCTCTTTGGTTTGAATAAATTAATGAAACTCATGTTTTACATTCTAATTCCTTTTCACATTGATCAAATAAATAAATTCAATCTCAACAATTTTAACCACCAAAGAACTTTTTTTTTTCTGCATGCATGAAGACTGTGTGTGATTTACTTCGAATAACGATAAAAGAGTTGCTACGTTTGTGTGTGTGCTTGCTTCTATTTGCGACAGATTATCTTTGAGAATATTCCACATAGATAAATCTAATCATTGCTTACTCTGTGTCAATCCTACATGAATCTTATAGCTTCAAATTCACTCTATCAATGGCATAGAAAAATAAAAAATATCTTAGGTTTGAATAAATTAATGAAATGAAACTCGTGTTTTACATTCTAATTCCTTTTTAACATAAATCAAATAAATTTAGTCTCGAGAATTTTAACCACCACCAAAGAACTTTTTCTGCATGCGTGTTTAATTCACGAAGTCTGTGTGTGTGTGTGTTTGTGCATGCATGTTTAATTCACGAAGACTCTG
>BGPR01019451.1:8818-29271 GCA_013235015.1 Araneus ventricosus
GCCCCTTCACAAAATTCCACTTCATAGAAACGGCCCCTTCACAAAATTCCACTTCATAGAAACGGCCCCTTCACAAAATCCAAAATCGTAAAAACGGCCCTTTTACAAAATTTCATTTTATGAAAATGACCCCTTTTTAAAATTTTTCACTGAAATTCAATGAAACACTTTTGATATTAAATGTAAAATATAGAAATATGACTGATTAAAATTGAAGGTTTTACACGATTAAAAAAATTCTCAATTATTTATTTATTTTTCACAAAAATATTTTTATTTTTCAGAAAAATAATTTTTTTTCCACACAAATATTTTTTTTCACAAAAATGGGCCCCTAAAAAAACCTGGATCGACCCCTGACTCTGCATCTATTGGCTGGTTTTAACCAATTACAATTCGAATTTTTCTTGCAGAATATTAAGGTGTCCAACTTTTTCCCAATGAAAAGGAGAAAAAAAAATGAATTGAAGATAAAAAAAATATCGTAAATTAAAGAATGATTTATTCATTGCAATAATAAGACAGAATACAATATAATATGATGTGTGCTCAATAAAAACATTTGTAACATAATTTATTGAACACTTTTCGAGGGAGGACGGAACTTACAGAAGGAAGGACTGCCCTTCCTGAAGGAGGACGGTTGGTTTCCTTAAAAATACTCATTTACATTATCATTCAGACTAATTATTACAGTTGTAAAGGAAAAATGATAAAATGCGGTAGAACATATAGCATTGATTTAAAACCACAAGATATATCGCGTCCATTTAAGGCTCAAAATGATTGCAACTAACGGAGGGTTAACGAATTTAAATGACCAAAATCACATGATTGTATTTGAACATAAGGTTGGCTTTAATCTATAATATAAAACACAAAATACATGTCTGTGTTTGTCGGTCACAAGAACTCCTCCTAAACGGTGAACGGTAGCGACATGAAATTTGCACACGACATTCTAGGGCACATTTCTAGGCCAACTGTGCTATTTTAAATTTCAGAATTAATTAGTTTTCAAAATATTTAATTAAATAATGAAAGTTAAGCCGTTTTAAGCCTAATTATTAAACCTTTTTCGCCAATAATTTCTGAAATATTTATTGTACGAAAATTATTTTTATACCATCTTAAAGAGCAAAACAATTATCTTTTTAATGACTCTAATGCCATTGCGGTACGGATTTTTCTCTAATTGTAATTAACGTTATAAAATTTATTTTTAAGGCAATTTCTTACAATACTTTCTATTCTTATAAAATTAAATTCCAGCAATTTCACTGTTTCATCAAATCCTTCACTCACGCGCTTTTGCCACTGTGAAAGTTAATATAAGAAAATATTGTTTTCTTTGGGCGTTTTTATTTCCAAGGCAGACTTTTCATATCTGGTATTATGTCGTAGCATATACCTCTTTTATTTAATATGGTTGCACAGGAATCCAATTATTGTGCAATTGAATTAATTAGTCTTTCTGTGAGATGTTTTGTTTAATTTTCTAGATCAATTGCGTTTATTCAATTTTCAAAAATTATTACTTCTTAAAATATTTAATTAAATAACAAAAATTAAGCCAATTTTCGGCGTTTATTCCCTCAGTTTTTTGTCAACAACTTCTGAAATATATATTGCGCGAAGATGATTTATATACCATCTTAAAGAGCAGAAAATTTTCTTTTTATTGATCTGAATTTAAATGGCATGCGTTCTTTTCCCTCAATTTTAAGAAACATTTCGAAATTCATCTCAAACACAATCTGTAACAATGCTTTCTATTCATGCAATTAAATTCAAACCGATTTATTGTTTTATCAAATCCTTCATTCCCATGTTTTTCTACTGTTAAAATTATGATAAAAATATTGCTGTCGTTGAATATTTATATATTCCAAGATTTTATATATTTATTTAGAAAAGGGCAGAATTTTTGCTTCTGCTTTTATTTTGTAGCGTGTACATCTATCAATTTGTTTGCACAGTAATCCAATGATGTTAGTTATTTACTCTCTCTATGCGATGCTTCATCTAATTTTTGCAAATTTTTAAATGATCCCAATGAGCATGTAAATTCATTCCAGGTTATTGAATCCGGTTACTACCGAAAGAAGAGAACTTAAGCAGAAATGGAAGGAGCACTATTAGGCATTCTCCCGATCGGGCACATAGACACAAACCAGCGGGAGTGATCTCCCCTAAACTTTCTCGTATACTCCTAACACAGAGAAAAAAATAAGCTAAAAGGCAGTGAAACGAACAAGAACCCATAACGCAGTGGCGAAAAAAAAGCGAAACGTCACGATTCCGAAAGGCGGTCCAACACGGAAGTGGAATTATAAGCCGGCGCGATTACCAATAGGGTTGGGTGTAAGATAAAGAAAACGAAATTTGCAATTTGAATGCCTTTTTTCAAACGATTGACACGGAAATTGGACACAAGTCTACCATTAAGGTAAGAAGGCCACATACCAAATTTCATTTACCAAAGTAATTTTTTAAAGAAGTTATTGCGTTTAAAAGTGTGCGATTACACAGACAGTATACAGTCAACCCTTTGACGGATTTGGTCGAAAATTCGATACAAACCTACATTCCTGATGATAAAAATGTGTACCAAATTTTATCCACCTAGCTATTTAAGTTTGTGAGTTATCGCGTTCACATTAACATAGAGACGGACAGGTTTCCCGTGGACAGATTTTGTCCCAAATTTGATAGAAACCTTCAAATTATGTGTCGAGACCAATACCAACTTTCATCTCTGTAGCTCTAATAGTTTTTGAGTCATCGTGCTCACAGAAAGACAGATATAATTCCAAAATTGTGTTTTTCGGACTCCGGGAGGTCTAAAACGCGGAGATTCGTCAAAATCTCGAGTTCGAATTTTTTGACGATTCCAATACTTTCTCTTCGTATACGAGAAAGTAAAAAGAAGAGAATGGTACTTCGGATAATGTAATAAAATCCACGATATGAAGGAGCTTCTGTTGCCGCCGTAGTAATGATGAGGAAGAAGAAATGGAGTTTCAAGGATTGTTACATTCGTTCCAGATGGTTCGAAGGCCGAGACGAAAGAACAAGAGGGGTTGAATTGTTGTCCGAGTTGGTCAGATAACACAGAAGTGGCCAAACGAAAATTGAAAGACGCTGCTCCGAAAAACTGTTTTATTAACCCCTTGCCATACTATTTTATTTAACCTCCTAATTAGATGCCACCACCCATTTGGGGTATTTTTTATTATTTCAATCTATTTAAGATGGTAAAAGATACTTGAAGCATTTAAGCGTGTCCATGTGATTTTTGTATTTAAAATTAATTGTTACGTTGGCTTAAATACGGATGTCAATAGCAAAACTGCTGTAATTCGATGCAAGCATCAGACTCGTCATTGTATATTAAGGGATTAAGCTTAAAATATTATAATATATACTTGAAAATATTTTTATCCCGAGCAACGCCGGGTATATCATCTAGTATCTTATATGAATCGAAATAATTTTCCGGGTCGAGATGCAATCTTTTAGGAACTAAAAGAAGATAGCCAGTCAAGGGTTGATGCAGTCTTTTTAATCCTTTTGCGAGAATGGCGGTCATTATGACCGCTCAAGTACCTACATGTGAAGTAAACGGGTGTTAAAGGGATGTTCTGGGTAGAGGATATAACTAATTCGGATTTGTGAAACCTGCATAGTGACGGTTGTCATAGAAACGGGGATCATGGCTGGGAAATGACCCTCACTGTAATTTTTTAATATCAGTATTTGTGGATGCAACGTTTGGCAACGTGTTGAAATACCGTTGAGCCAAGACGGTTGTTATTTATATTTAGGTGATCAACGTTTTTCCAATGAAAATTAGGAAACAAAGAAGTTGAAAATAAAAAATATTGTAAATTAAAGACAAATTTTATTCATTGCAATAATAATACAAAATACACTAATATGATAATAAAAACATTTGTTACATAATTTATTGTACACTTTTCGAGGGAGGACTGTTGGACATCTTATTTATATACGAAGCTTTCTTAGCATAATACGATCCAACGCTATAAAAATACTAAGTAAACACATTAGCCTGTGAAAATCGCAGGATGCAGCAGAAAATAGACTTGCTTCCAAACCGCTTAAATCGCGGGATATGCAATCAGAGGATCCTCTGAGCGCCCAATTATTTTGCACTTTTAGTTATCAGGTTAGAAAACTTAGCTTTAAAGTAAATGAATCGATCTTTTTTGCATTCAATTATATCTCTGAAATCTTAAGAACACTTTATCCATGATTGTTTAAGAAAATGTACATATAAATACGAGCTATCCGCTTTTGAACTGAACATGAAAAACGTAAAAAGACGTTTGCGCCGCTCAAAGGGTTAAAAGAGTACTGCGGATGAGTTCTTTTGGTTATGTTCGTGCTCATCCTTTCTGAGACCGAAAATTCATCTCGTTTCCAAATCTATATGAACTAAAATCACCAAGACCAGTGCTGAAAACCTCTCGACCTGGTGCGAAAAATATTGTTCAAACAAAAGATTGATGGCAAGAATTGTGAATATTATGAAAATTCTACATGAACGAAATCATGATATCATCCTTGATTAAAAAAGTCTTAGTCTTTACCCTCATCCATCAACTATTAGGGTATTCATTGCAAGACTTTTTTAGTACACTTTGTATGTCAACTTTTTAATTTTTTCCCTCCCCATATGTGATTCTTCTTAACCACTTAATAATTTTCTTTGCTATCTAATAAGATGACCCCTCCTGTTTTGGAAAGGGGCTGTCGTTTTCATTCATCTAAGAAGGCATAGGATACTTACGATGTTTATTGATCCTACATATTTTTTGTGTCAAATTATGAAGATAATTAATGATTCAATTTTAGTTTATAAGACTAAAATTTCGATAATTCGATGCACGAGTATTCTCGGGTTAGTAAGTTAAGCAGTTAAAGCCGTGGTCGAGAGACTGTTGCATCTAAATCTTATCAGGCCTGTTCCCTTCTGGTGTATTAATAATAAACTAAGGAAATAGCGACTTACGACGATAGCAGACTTAATGTCAGTGGGAGATTACATTACTTGTTCAACAATTCTTATTTTTCTGTCTAGGAAAAATTTAGAAAATAATGACATCCGAAAACGTCTATTTCCTTAAGGTGTGTGGGAGAGATGATTAAAAGGAAATTCCATTTTAAAATTTTTCAAACCAAAAACATGAAAAAGTAGCAGACATTTTTGCTTTAGATCATAAATTTCCAGAAAAACGCATAAATCGATAGTTTTATGGATTTTTTCAACAGGAAACGATCATGCAATAGCATCGAATGATTTATGTTCACTTCATAAAATTCAGCAAACACGAAAATTTACTGTCACTGTGCAAGTGAATATTGATTAAAAAGTACAAAAACAGAATTTGTTTGAATAGGAGATAAGGTGGAACCATTAAATTAGTTCACTGCATTCAAAGTTTAAAACAATGACCCATTTATTTGTGTGGCTAACCTCCTCTAAAATACAAATTTTAAGATTTATCTTGTTTTCGGAAAACACCGCTGAAAAATTCTAGCTCTGCGTTTCTCTAAAATCTGTTTATCGCGTTATAAATCTTGTTCGTCAGAGGTAAACTATTTACATTTTACAGGAGATTTTTATTTATTTTATAGGAAAATTTATTATCACTTTTTAACATTTTACAAGAGAGTCAAAATGTTCCAGAGCGCTTTTATTAGTTAATAAATTAAATTAGTTAAGTCATTAAATTAAAAACCAAAGCACATTTACCTACACACCATTATGATGGCTTTTCAGATTGGAATGGAAATCCTTTCCAATAGCCCATGTGACAAAAGGTCAAATAAAAATGTCACACACAAATTACCAATTATCTCACAATCTGAAAAGATCGCGTAGGATCAAGTATCCCTAGTTTCCCCTATTCTATTTTCGAAATGATTAAACTCTTATTGAAAATATAAAGTGATTTTTGGTAAGTAATAAAATTTATAATTTAATTTCTGAATTTAATTTATTTCGATTACATCATACAGTCAGAAAATCCTTTTCAAACACTCTTATTTAACATGGTTTCTTTCAGGATTGTGAAAACTTAATTTTGTGATTAATTGGTTACTTATTTCCTGATGCGATGGAGTCTTGAAATTGTGCTCTTTTGTGTAGTTTAGGAAACAATAGAATATTTGCATATTTTCAAAATTTGATTACAAGTTATCAATTTTTCTAACTAAATTTGTTGGAGCTGTTATCTTTTACTCTTTTCGACCTATAGCTATGGCACTTTTACCATCCGAAGATGCTGTGCAAATACGATAAAAACATCAAAAATAGCAAAATTGGACTTAGGATAGTTTACTTCTCGGGTACAGAAATATTCTTCTGTGCAACGGAATACAGTTGATTCAATTTTGCACGACAGTATTGAATCCTTGACATGTTGATTGGCTTCCAATTTCATAACTGCATCTATTTTATCTAAATGAAATGACAGTAAGTACAATTAATCATGCAAAATACAAAAATCGAAACAATAGGATGCAACTGCAAACTAATCCACCATTGAACTGGTACCTTGCTATCAATGTTTCACGAATTATACAGTTATGAAATTGGCAATTAATTGGCATCCATCTTGTGTATCCAAGTTAATATTCATTTAGAAAGAACACTAATATCAAATTGGTTAAGGCTTATCTTATCGATATTCTTTCTTCTTTACAATATATATCATTGTTAAAACTAAAATTGACTATCTCAAATGTTATAAAATAAAATATCTTCATTTTTGCATTTACACAATCTAATATAAAAAAAAGCACGAAGTCCTTTTCTTGAACTATCCATTGACTCCTATCCATGAAAGGTCGTTAGTTGTCGTTTATTAGACGCCTACCACCACCGAAAATAATAAAAAAATTTATATGTGAAGTACATTGAGTGAACTTTCAGGCTAGGTTAAATTTCTCTATTAAGTTTATGAACGGAAGATTAGTCTTCACCGAACAGCGTTGCTGAGCGATGTTCATCGTAAGTCAATATCGTAGCTAAAGAGATTCGAGCGTTACTAAGCTATGAGAGAGTTGATCAAGTATATATCGTTTAGTATAAATCAATGGTTCCCAACCTTTTTGGTTGCGCAGATCATCTGTTGTGTAAAAAATATTTTGAGGCCCACTAACTAAATTTACAAGTAGAAAATGCGGTACTTACGCCACCGAGGCTACAGATTTGGCGGTTTTTGTACTTACGTATTAACGCCAATTTGGCGGTTTTTAAGTGCCGCCAACGCAACCGCAGCTACAGATTTGGCGGTTTTTAAGTGCCGCCAACGCAACCGCAGCTACAGATTTGGCGGTTTTTAAGTGCCGCCAATTTGGCGGTTTTTGTACTTACGTTTTAACGCCAATTTGTCGGTTTTTGTAAACAAGATTGCTCTTTATTGGCGCATTACCGCCAATCTGTAGCCTCGGTGGCTTTAATACGTAAGTACCGAAAATGCAAACACACATAATACATATACAGGGTATCTGCACTTATCGTGGTCCAATAGCTAATTTCTAAACCGTTAGAGATAGACATATTGTTCCAATTGGAAAAATGGTTTAAATGAAGAGAAAAATTATAATCTGTGTTTTTGAGTGAATAAATATATTCCTAAAAAAGTTACGAAACCTAACCTTTTATACAGTCTCCCGGTCTTACCAATCACATTTTGTAAAATATGTTTGACACTTTAACCTTTTAAACAAAAAAAGTCCCACTCTTCTGCGACTAAAACTGACCGAATTATGGAGCTTTGAATGTCGCTGACTTAGACCACTTTACACCATTTCAATAGCCGTCTTGAAGACGATCCACCAATCAATGCGCAACACTTGCTCAACGAGGCCGCTGATTGGTTAAAAATAATGAAATTCAAGCCTCAATACTGGCTCAGTTTTAGTCGCAGAAGAATGGGACTTTTTTGTTTAAAATGTTAGAGTGTTAAAAATATTTTATTAAATATGACTGATAGGACCGGGGGACCGTATAAAAAGTTAGAATTCGTAACTTTTTCAGAAATACATTTAGTTACTCAAAAAACATAAAATATAATTCTTCCCTTCATTTAAAGCATTTTTCCAATTGGAACTACGTATCTATCTCTAACGGTTTAGAAATTAGCCATTGGACTACGATATGTGTGGACACCCTGTATATATAAACAGATATAATACGTATAAATACAAACACATATGATGCATATATACATAAGCACAAATAATATCGAGTGACGACTCTTGAAGGTCCTCTGACTTCGATTTTTGACTAGAGTTTCGTGGCTCAAGGGTTGGGAACCACTGGTATAAATAAATTCTTCAGATTAAAAGTTCTTACCATTTTGAATATTATGTTTCCAAAACGTGGAAGGTCAAACTGTGGACTTCGAACTTCTGAAGCCGAGTTTACTCTGGGATCCTGCGATTAACCTTCCAGGAGGCGCGCTTACGCAAATTTTACGACATATCGTGCACCGTATTTCATATATATATCGTGTTATTTTACAAAAATTAAAGCAACTTTAATTTGTTATCTGTATTTATTAGCCTAATAGTAAACAAAGGTTTTATAAATAAAATTGCACTTAAATATATAAAATAACGATATAAATATGTTATACGATGCACAATTCAAGTATCTCTTACAAACGCGCGCCTGCTGGAAGGTTAATCCACTTCTGTTTTTCTTTGGACCCACGGGTCCATATGGGTGGGTTATCCAAAGGAACCATGGATAGCAAAGTGAGACGACTTTCAGTGGTCGTCAAGTTAATACAAGTTAATGTTCAAGTCAAAACACGAGGGATTTTCCTCGTTCATAATTTTGATAGTATGTGCAGTACTGTATGTAAAAAATTGTCGCTTAAAGCAATACCACCTGTCTCAATTTTCCAAACTTTACAAGAGGAATAAAGAACTGGGAAAAAGAATATGGAGGCCTTTCTAGGAGGGTGCCATTTTTTTTCTCTTGACCGAATCAGATCGGCAATAATTTTAGCCCATCTTTTGATGGCAATTTTCATCTCTTTTTTGATTACGGGTTGAAAAGAACTTTGGAATGAATAGGGGATAATAGCCTTTATTCCTGAAAATCTCCAAAACCCCCCAATAAAATCAAATCAAGAAAGAACTGAATTTTGCGCAACCAATAACGAATACGATGGATTTTCTTTCACATCTGGTATGAACACGAGACCATGCATCTGTTTCAGATGTGGGGGAAAAAATCCACTATATTCATTATTGGTTGCGAAAAATTAACTTCCTTCTTCCTCTTGTAAAGTTTGGAAAAAATTGAGGTAGGTGGTGTTCTATGTTAAGTGAGGAAATACCCTTTGTGAATGCGGCTCATTTTTTTATAGTTTTACAGTACCCGAAGTTAGGACGAAAATTCCGTCAATAAAATTCGCTTAACTTGTTTTCTAACTTTTGCTTAATCAGTACAAAGGAATTTCAGTCAGTTGAAGACAGGGATTTGGAAAATAGTTATTTGTAAGAAGAATATTGTTTAGCAACGGAGTCGGAAACCTTCCGCGCTTTTGCGCATGCGCCGGGCGGAGTTATTTTCATCAAAATAGGGGGAAAGTGAAGAATGGAAGGTTAATGTTTACATTTTACTGAGCGTGAGCTAACAAAGAACTCCGGAAATGTGCTCCTATGACTCATTGCCTGACACCCTTTTCCGGTGTAAAATAGTCCAAAAGTGGTAGTATCAGAATCGGTTGCTGAACAGTATGTAATAAAGGATGCAGTTTTTGAATATCTCGATACAAAATAGTACATATTAAAATAAAAGTATTACACAGAATAAAATTATTTCGATGCTGATGGCTTCATAAAATCTGCCTAGCTTGCCTAAAGACACAGAAGCTTTTTTTCTCCTCGACTCAAATTTCATCATAGAAACTAATATTT
Organism: Araneus ventricosus; assembly: GCA_013235015.1. Taxonomy (NCBI): domain Eukaryota; kingdom Metazoa; phylum Arthropoda; class Arachnida; order Araneae; family Araneidae; genus Araneus; species Araneus ventricosus. Next base: position 18,788 of record BGPR01019451.1, read on the forward strand.
TTGTTCTTTGCCTTGTAGTAACAAGCCAATTTCAGCATTGTAGATAGCTGCTTTTGAAGCGTTTTGAATTATCCTGTTTACCAACACAATTCTAAAAGTGTTTTTTTAAGAATTGGGAAAGTTTAAGTCGTCGATATACATTAAAATCTCGAAGTTGAACTTTCTTGACGATTAAAGTATTTTCTCTTTGCTATAGGCTGCGGTGGCCTAGTGGTAGGGTTTCCAGGTTCAAAAGACTTTCCAGGTTCGAAACCTGATTCCACTGAATATCCGTCGTGTATTTGGACTGTTACACGTTAAACCATACGTTGGTGGGTGTCAAACGTCCTTCCGCTGTTGTCGTACGGAAGATTGGAGAAAGAGGTTGTCAGCTCAGATGTCGCCCTCGTCATGTGACTGTGGTTCAAAATTACGAGGTCTGTCACAAAGACAGCCCTAATGTTGCTTAAAAAAACATTAAACATCCTCTGACCAATTGGTTCCAAAATTTGAAATATAGTTACAATTTTGTTTTCAAAACCAGATACCAAATTTAATTTATCTTGCTTGTAGTCTTATTGTGTTCATTTACACGTGGACAGACGAACCAGCAGACATCCTTACCCTTTGAGGTATTTAGTTTGAAATTAAACATAAGGCTACAATTAGTTCGTTCACATACGCACGGATAGGCAAATCAACAAAGAGTGAACCGTTCACGGAATTGGTCTAAATTTTGATACACATCTGCAATTCTAGAAATAAAATCACATGCCAAATTTAATCTGTCTAGCTTCTTGATTTATCCTGTCCACATCCATAAAGACGGACAGACTTCCTGCAGACGTATTTCTTCCAAAATTTGATAGAAATATTCAATATTAGTGTTCAAGTGCTAAGTTTCATTTGTCTAGCTTCTTCAGCTTTTGGGTTACCGTATTCAAGAATGAACGGACAACACAACAGACAATTTCAATTTCTTTTCGCACCCGGGGATGTCTAAAACGCTGAGATTTATCAAAATATCGAGGTCGAAGTTTTGGACGATTGCAATACCCTCTCTTCACATTGAGAAACAAACCCGATTAAAGTTTATCACTCCCCCGCAGCCAGAAAAACTTTCGAAGGCCTGCTCCAATCGATCTTTCTTAGACTCATATATCAGTCAGATCAAACGACAAATCTTCGACAAAGATAAAAAAAAGCCTCTGAAGCATATCTCTAAAATGAACCCCCTTCTATGTTTCCAAGAAACAACCTCCATCAATCAGGAAGGGTTCGAAACTTTTATTTTTCCGCATCTCCAGGCAGAACGCTGTGACAGACCCCGCGAATATCTTCCAAGATAATGAGGGCGCCTGCCTCCGTGACGGAGAAGGGACTCCTTAGAGCGTGTACCAGACCATACATCCCTTCGACGTCTGTCGAGGGGTTGTCTTCTGGGGGATGTAATGGCGTTTTGCCGATGGAGCTTGAAGCGAGATTCCGTTGACGGGCCGTGAAACGCTTTATTGGCAGACCACTTTTGCTTCGACACGCTTTGGCACACACCTCAGGAGAACCGAAATGGACCCTGTGAAAGTAATACATCTATCATGACATTGATTACAGAAGAGAGTTCTGGAGAAATGTATGATTGAGAGTTTATAATCTCTGCTTTACTGCTGGTGATAGTTTCTGTGAGCTTAAATCTGAGATGACTAACCAGCCCTACAGCCACGTATCCCTTAATTTGCGCGGGTTGGAAGTTAGTCTATTTTTTTGCTGCTTAAAGGCTAAGAGAAGCTATGTTTGGCAAAATATGCGTTTTGGTGTACAGATCTCCTTTGTCCTTTGTTTGGGAAATTTCGGGCTAAGAGAAGCTGTGTTTGGCGTAATGCTAGCTTCTTACAGAAAAATTTACTCCCTTTTTACATTTAGAGGTTAAAAACAATCAACTAGAAAAATTAGAATAAATTTAAAAATAAAATTTTAATTTAAACTTTAAGCAAGATCAACAAAAAATTTATTTATAAACAATAAAATTTAGAAAATAAAATTTAAACAATGTTTAAGTAGCGCGCAATTGCAGTAGCAAAACAAAAAACAGAGAACTTTAGAAATCTATATCGTACAAAGAAAGCCCCCCAACAAAGATAAACTCGGAGGGAATCGAAAAAAACAAAAAGCAAACCATTCTAGTCCATTTTTTCAAGGTCTAAGGACTTTATTGGAAATGGATTCAAAATAATAATTGGGAAATTTTTCTGTAAGGTGCAAGCTTCCGTTATGCAAGCTTGAAAAAGGATTCAAAATTTCCCAATTGTTATTTTGAATCCATTTGAAATAAAGTTCTTAGCCCTTGAAAAAATGGACTAGCATGGATTTCTTGTTTGCTTTTGGTTTTATTCGATTACTTCTGAGTTTATTTTGTTTTTTCGCTTTCTTTGTATGATCTAGATTTCCATTTTTTGCTGATTTCCGCGAGTCTGTATGTTTACCTCTTACTACAGATACTGGCAAGAATGCCGAGAGCCAAGCCGGGTCCCGGTGCAAAATACTGGCATACGAGCTTCTACATTGGTGCGAGCACCCTTGCGAATTACGACTGTGGCGAATAATTAGCAAACGTTGCCTATTTAAGTCAAGTAATGTTGGGAAAATACGACTTTTAACACTTAAACAATATTAAAATACTCTTGATAAGATACATAAATGTAAACTTACACAAAATTAAAATATTCTTAAAAATAAGAATATATTTCCCCTTATAATTGGACCGCGGGAACTATCCTCAGCCCGGGAATTTATCCCTGCCCCCGTCTTGGCGGGCCTTATACTGGCCAATGAATTAGAAATAATTCTTCAATATTTTATTAAAATCTCTCTACCCCGAATTAGCTTAGGCATGGATTCTACAAGACGAGTGATTTTATGTCGAGAGAACGTCAGACGTTGGACAAACAAAGTTTAAAGGCCTCTAATGATGTCAAAGGAGATTGTTGTTGGATGTGCTTTTCCAACATATTCCAGTCATTTTATTTACGGCTTATATCTGAAGTTTGCTGTAATCAGGGTAGATGTTGGAAGCCAGAGTCATGCCCGCAAAACCACCATTGAACAGTTCCTGTTCACTGGGTGGTGGCATTATTGTCCTTGAAAGATCCGCCACATGCGAGGTGAAAATACTACATAGCAGGATAGTCTTGATTGGCAAGAATGTCCATGTTATCCTTAAATTGCACCCTGTACTCCAGAAACAGCAAGTGACCAGTGCCAAATAAACAGAACAGTGCCAATACTACATAGCTCCAGAGCCTTGATTGGCATGAATGCCCATGTTATCCTCAAATTGCACCCTGTCTTCCAGAAACAGCAAGTGGCCAGTGCCAAATCAACAAAACAAACCCAATACCATGGACGTTTGGTGCAACTTACGCGCTCCATGGGATTTTGCACAATTTCTCTTGCGAGCTACATTTTCATCATTATCCATGGGTATCTAATTCGCTGGTCAGTACCTATATCAGCGCTGAATTGCACTTTACTATTATGGCGTTGCATATAAATATCGTTTCAAAATTACAAGTATTTAAATCTATTTGTATGCGTTGCATCTAAATTGCGTTTTTACAAGTTCAGCAATTGGAGAATTTAACTGACCTCTCGATCCCATTTGGAGCTTATTGCACTCTGTTGGAAAAACCCCGCGTGGCACACTGTGTAGAATAAAATCCATTATTCAAATTGTCAATACACTTAAAGCTCTGAGCAGCTGCATGCCTAGTGAAGGACGGAATGTTTGTCGAAAGCTTTATGCCCGTGGGGAAAGAGCTCTATGAAAGGGAATAATTTTCGTTTTAAGTATGGAAGTTTATTCATAAACATATTGATTGTTTAAAACTAGCTTTTTTCTTAAACATAAAATTTTTAACTATATTCAGGATTATTTAACTAGACGTAATAATGATAAACCTTATAACTTTTTCTTAACTGCCAATCTGAGGTGTACAGGGCAGTTGCACATTTCCCTTTGAAGACATCATGTTTACTACACTCTTTGAAGAACAATTACACTGCTTATCACTGGGTGATGAGTTTTGTTTTTGATAGTTAACTTTTGTAATTGCAAGTGCATTGTCTTCTTAAAGAAGAGATGTGTCCGATTGATTTCTATTATAGCATCTTGTTACTAGCCTTTTAAAACCCATCAGTCAAACATATTCTATGTTAAATTAACATTTCTGTTTAACTTTGCGGTTCAAAACAGTACTATGTGATTGGAAAAACGCGGGTTCATATCAGGACTTACAATAGACTAGACTATTGTACCAGACTATTTTGTTAGCTCTGTAATTTTATTGATTACCAACAAAAATCTTTTCACATAGTCTTTAAATACAAGAGAATGATCTTTTCAGCAATGAAGTTTATTGCCAAGTTGGTTTTCCTCTAATTAACACATTTTTTTAAAAAAATATTTCTAATTACTGTCAAGATAACTTGCACAAAAATATTGTATTCAATATTCTCATAGGACGGATTGGCAATTTGAATGTAAATAAATACAATAACTAAATTCGCGCGTAATATTTTGCTGGGGTGCTAGTGGCAACGCATCGATAAATATTTTCAATCAATGTGGATATTGTTTAGCAAAGAATTCGGAAACCCTCCGCGCTTTTGCGCATGCGCCGGGCGGAGTTATTTTCATCAAAATAGGGGGGAAAGTGAATAATGGAAGGATGATTTTTACATTTTACTGATCGTGATCTAACAAAGAAGAACTCCGGAAATGCACTCATATGACTTCACACCCCTTTGCGGTGTAAAATCGTCCAAAAGTGGTAGTCTCGAAATCCGTTGCTGAATGGTAACAACGAATATCTTACAAAGATATTTGTAAATGTGAATGTTTTTAGTTAATTTCATTGTATCATGAAGAAAAGAAGTATCCGTATCTGTGTGTATGTGAACATGGTAACTCAAAATCGAAGTAAGTTAGGCGAATGAAATTTGATATGTAGATAGATAAAATTATAGACCTGTGTCGAATTTCGGAAAACACTATTTCATAGGGAGTCTGTTCGTGTATATGTGATGATAACTCAAAACCCACCGAACTAGATAACTGAAATTTGGTATACTGTCTTGACACAAAATTTGTAGATCTGTACGAAACTTTAGACCCAACTGGACAGCGGGAACAGATCCAAAATGCATGCTCCATTTTTCACTACTTGACGAAGCTCAACATGAAATGGGCGATAACATGGAAATACGCTACGGGGTCGACTGAAGAACGTTCCAGCAGGTTTATTTAAATATTTTGTTCGAACTCGGGGAGGTAAACACTGATTGTCATCAAAATCTCGAGGCTAAATTTGTTGACGATTACAATACTTTCTACAGGTATACTCAGTAACGAGAAAATAATGAGAGTCCTGAACCATATTACTGAGCGATAGTTCCTTGGCGTGAAAAGGCAGCATCAACAAAACCCTCTTTGAAATTACTCTTGTGCATTCTTTTTTCCATATAAAGTGTCCTCCTCCTCTTTTCTTTGAAAACGAAGGTCATTTATTTAGAAAGTCCGAGTGCGGCTTTTGTACGCACGACTGACTCAGCAAAACGCTATTGTTTTATTCCGACGTGTTTTATAGCGTTTTATGTCAAGTTGTGTTTTTCGGAAGTGACCATTTGGATTAGTTCATTAGCTTCTTCCGAGAAGTGGTGCTCGATTCGAATTGCAAAATCACTTTTCTGAGGGAGAGGGTAGGGAAGCGAATGAAAAATGCGGCACGAAATCTGGTCTCGCGTTTGTTGCAATCAATTTGCTTGTAAAACATATGAAAATAACACTTTTAGCAAAATATATGAATTGCTGCGACGTGCGATTACTTAAATTACACCCAGTTTAAAATCCGACTCGGCGTCATAGCATCTTTTCTGGGAATAGTTTTAACCTTTTCAAGTTCACTGCATGTTTCGTTTTAAAAATTACTAAATTTATTTCAAAAATGAATATTAGGCATGTAGCTGATCAAAAATATGTAAAGGAAAAAAATAGCACTTGTTATTTTCAAGAAATTTGTGGTTTTACAGTAAAACCAATGAACGATAACGGTCTATTTTTCCTCCGAATAAGTTATCATCGAAATGCAACTTAAATTATGTATTTAATTTATAAGCATACGTAAGTATTCAGGATATTCGACCTTCATAAAACTCAATATTACTTTCGAAGATTCAATTTTAAAAAATATCAATTTGTGCAAGAACCCTCATCATTTTGTTTGTCATGGAGATCAAAAGCAATTTAGCTCTTGCAATGCCAATATCTTTCTGAATATTAACCACTTAACTGAATAGTTTTCTTTGTTATCTAATAAGATGACCCCTTCTGTTTTGGAAAGGCGCTGTCGTTTTCATTCATCTAAGAAGGCATAGGATACTTAAGATGTTTATGGATCCTACATATTTTTTGTGTCAAATTATAAAGCTAATTAATGATTCAATTTTAGTTTATAAGACTAAAATTTCGATAATTCGATGCACGAGTATTCTCGGGCTGTTAAGTTAAGCGGTTAACAGTATTGAACTGGAATTTTTATATAAGTTGCCCCATATGTCTGGCTCTTAAGTTATGAAAGAAAAATTAAGCTATGTTTCGCCCATGCTCAGTAAAAAAATACTCAATGTGTGGTTTCACAGAGAAACCAATGAGCGCAAAAGTGTTAAACACACCATAGCTCCTGGGAAGGTTCCCATTGCGAGAATGGAGTTGCTAATGCTCAAGCGATTCACACCAAACGTCCGCTCCAATTTTATTTTGTAATCTATTGCGCATCTCGCAGGAGGAAAAAGAACGTCACAGCAACAGGACCGGATTACACCATAGCCGTCTAGAGATCAGGCTCGCGCGCTGGATCGTGACGTCATCAGCGGAAGGACTGTAGGTAATACAGTCTTCGGCGACCCCTTCCTCCCCAACTTCGAAAACGAACTATTTTTTAATCGTTTTTAATTAATCTCTATACAAGCTGTTTTTAAGTTGCAAATACTGATGCAAACAAAAAAAAAACTCAAAATATTTAATTGTGGATCATTTTCAGGAGAGTTGGTTTCAGTATCTCACAAATAACAAAAATAAATCTTAAAAGTAATTTTTTAAAAAATGGTAAACAAATTACACGTCTTTCTACGCAATCTAATTACTCTAATACAAGGTTTACCAGGACTGTTTAGTCATTCAGCCAACTGCAAAACAAACTTTACCGGACTAATCTAGAAGCGAATTTGAAAACATGAAAAGTTTCCTAATAATAATGTTAAGAAATTCAAGCGGTGCTTGTTTTTAAATTTTAATAAGTTCGAATACATCGCTGTTTAGTCATTCAGCCAACTGCAAAACAAACTTCACCGGACTAATCTACAAGCGAATTTGAAAACAAGAAAAGTTTCCTAATAATAATGTTAAGAAATTCAAGCGATGCTTGATTTTATATTTTAATAAGTTCGAGTACATCGCTGTTGTATATTAAATGAAAGCACCAAATTAAATTACCTTAAAAATAATGTAAACAAATATCACGAGGCGTCGTGGTCCCCCACCTTTCCCTATTTGCTAGTCCAGCTCTGCACAGCATAGAGTTAGATAAGTGAAGTAAGCTGTTAAATGTTGATATTTGCTATGTTTTTGGCCAGAAATGGTTCCTTTTCTTTCTTCATTCAATCAGTATGCTTGTCCGCGCTGCTGCTTTTTCATAAAAAAACTGCAATGACGCTTGAGATTCGTGCCAGGAATAACAGAACTTCGTCGCTTCATCATCAACCAACGCCTATCTCAATTTTCCAGATTTCGCAAGAGGGAAAAGGAAACATAATATTTCGCAACCCATAACGAATACGACGGATTTTTTTCTCATCAGGTATGGATATGATATATATATATATTAAATCCGTCATATTCGTTATTGGTAGCGAAATATTAAGTTTTTTTCCTTTCTCTTGAAAAATTTGAAAAATTGAGATTTGTGGTATGCTTGTCAAGCGATGATTTTTGATATCAAAGAATCAATAAAATTAAAAGATAAAAAGTAACTTGGGCACGCTTAAGTATCTCATGTGTCCTTAACGTTCTTACATGGATTGAAATATTAATAAATGTCCCAAGTAAGATGAGCCATCTATTTAGAACAGCGGTTCCCAACCTATGGGCCGTATAAGTATCTCGTGTGTCCTTAACGTTCTTATATGGATTGAAATATTAATAAATGTCCCAAGTAAGACGTGCCATCTATTTAGAACAGCGGTTCCCAACCTATGGGCCGCATAAGTATCTCATGTGTCCTTAACGTTCTTATATGGATTGAAATATTAATAAATGTCCCAAGTAAGACGTGCCATCTATTTAGAACAGCGGTTCCCAACCTATGGGCCGCATAAGTATCTCGTGTGTCCTTAACATTCTTATATGGATTGAAACATTAGTAAATGTCCCAAGTAAGACGTGCTATCTATTTAGAACAGCGGTTCCCAACCTATGGGCCGCGGCCCACTTGTGGGCCTCGGATAGCGTATTAGTGGGCCGTGGAACGCTAGTCAAGAGTCGAAGGCAAGGGAATTTCATGAGTCGTCACTTATTTTTTGCTTTATAAAACAATTTATTTAATCCTATAGAAAAGTCTTTTTTGCTTTGCGGTTAGTAATTTTTTGGGGGGATTCGACATATTTTAACGTTTATTCGTCAGATGTTAGCAGAAAAAAGCACTAGGAATATCAGTGGGAAGCCTCTCCTCCTGATGAGCGGTTTACCATGATATTTTTCCGTTATTTTATATTTTCCAAATTTCTCGTTTCATCTTTTTTCTTGTTTACATTGTAATATACGTGTGTGTATGTTTGTATTTTTTTACTTGTATAATATACTGAGTGGGCCTCAAAATATTTTTTACTCAACAGGTGGTCCGCTCAACCAAAAAGTTTGGGAACCGCTGATTTAGAAGATTAAATAAATCTATCTGTTCGTGAATTAATCGTTACGATGTGTTAGATAATCCGTTGACCTGTTTGAATATGAGGTATAAAAATAAGGGACTTAATTACTTTTTGGAATCCTAAACAAAATATTGTCTTTTTACGGTAAAATACTAGACATACAGCACAATTTTAGATCACATTGAATTTCCTCTTGAAAAATTATGCATTGCATGCCTTTACGCCAGAAGAAACTATCTTCCGTAACGATGTTACCATTTTTGCAGAACAGAACGCCGTCTCTTGACCATTAAACCATTCAGTCCGGTCACTGAATGGTTTGATGGTCAAGACATGGGAATTTTATTTAAGACAAAAAACAATACAAAAAAAAGAAAAAAAACCAGATATTTACACTATATACAGCACAAAACTGTACACAATTACACTATTAGTTCGTAAAAGTGTTCTTTTCTTTATATGTTATTTTTCCTTTTTTGGGGGAGGGGTAAAGTCTCTGTCATTTTGAGCTTGTTGATGAGCTCGTTGGAAAGTTGAATGCTAGGGAGGTCGGAAGAGATCTCTGCTTTCACTGATGAATTTCACTATCCTACGAATGTTTTACCTGGAGACGAGGTTATTGGCGACTCTTTTCAGCCATTCTTGTTCGAAGTTTGGCCATGCCTTCCTTATAACCCAAGACACTGAGGAGGCCAGCGCCAAACTTCGAACAAGAATGGGTGGCGCAGTATATTGCAATGGGCAATTTAATGGCAATTTTTTTGAGAGCTGTTCTTATCGACTATAGCTGTAAGCATCCAAATAAACGAAATTGGACTAGATATTTTACCTTTCGTACAGATAAAGTCCCTTATTATCCTTTTAACTTCCGAATGGCTACAGCTATCTACATAAGAGTGGTGTCTAGCCATGGTAAAGTAACTATGCGCTACTGGATGAAACCACTTACAGCGCCACCTGGTGGAAAACGGTGGAGTTAGCGTCATTATCTCTAAAACGGTGCAAGGTAGTGGAAAAAGTGAATTACAAAATTGTAGAGTATCATCGATTTAGACAAAAAGACATCTTGTGGACGTAAATGCATAGAACAGAATTCTTTAAAACACGTATTTGTGTGTGCGTGATTTCCTACACTGACACATGACAAAACATTCTTCGAAAGAAAAAAAAACTAGTTATCACAAGATACCTTTATTTTCGATGTTCAAACTTATCTCCGTCAGCTACAATGCACATCTGGACCCTTGCTTGAACTTCACGTTACGCATTGTGTAGAATAACGGGTGTCACGTTGGCACAAGTAACCGTAATGCGTCGTTGAAGGTCCTGCAATGTTGGTGGAGGGGTCGCATAGACACCTGCTGTTTGAGTATCCCCACAGGAAAAAAGTCCATTGGAGTCAGATCAAGTGAACATGGAGGTCACTCTTGGAAACTACCATACCCGATTATTCGTTCCCAAGGTTCCTCCACCAGGTACTGCTTAACTGATGATGTTTTGTGAGGAGGCGCACCGTCATGTTGGAA
>BGPR01019452.1:0-29266 GCA_013235015.1 Araneus ventricosus
GAGGCCAACAAAACTTTCTGAAAATATTCCATAGCAACGTAGCCAACCTTCAAGACTCAATAAATGCTTGCAGTTCCAGGGAAGATCTGGATTCGCTTGCACTTGACCTTCAAAGGAAAAACTTTAACTCTTGTAAGGAAGCTTATAAAATTTAAAAAAGTAAAACAAGTCAGCAACGTCAAATGGTGGACCCAAACGCTTGAAATTAAAAAGAGAGAACTTCGAGCAGTTCATAGACGATCTCTTGTTACATCAGGAAATGAACGATTAAAATACCAACTTTTGTTCAGCCACAAGAAAGGCAATATGAAAAATTAACACTTCATGCGAAAAGAGATTATGGTGTGACAGTGAATCAGCTTTAAAAGCAATCACATCACCAAAATCAAGGAACTCTATCATCCAAGAGATTCAAATGTCACTCCAAAACAACCCGAATATCGAAGTTGGCTGGGTATGTGGCATCATCGCGGCATCTGGCAATATCCTGAATTGTGATTACATGCAGATCGGATCCGCCCACTTTGTGATGTCACCTATCGACCAATAGCGACGATCCTGTTACAGTATTTAAGGTCTGATTGCTACTATTTATTCTCTGCTCGTCCTCTTTTGTATCATTTGATAGCTAGCTGTATAACGATTTTATGATTAGTATTCTAATTTAATTCTTGTGTCATTAAATTTGTTATTTCGTTATCGAGTAGTCTTGCTTTGACTTCGTCACCAATTACGCACAATGGAATACTTCTGATTTATGTGGAATACAGGTATGGTAGGTCGAGAAGCCGAGTAAGGTAGTATCGTACAGGTTAACACGTAGCACTTGAGTGTCAATAGTTCTATGTAGTGACTACCTCAACAACTATATAAATCTCGCCTCTATCAATGCTGTGAAGTTAACTTGACCTAGACGTAGGCCAAGAAATTACACTGGTGACCCGGACGGGATGCGAACACGCAACCTTCTGATCTGGATTGATGTGATTTTTTGGTGCTGCCATATAGTAGTGGGACTGAAAGTAGGTGTTGCGTGTTCTTCCTGGTCACCGCTGAGGCAGAACGAGGATAGAACACTGGGGACCTTTGGGCCGAACATCCTAACCACTAGACAAAAGGAATTCCCAATGTCAGGAGGCGGATATTGGATTATTAACATCACAGTAAGATGGTGGCAGTACGGTGCACTACAGATACAAGCTCATATTGGCATCGCAGTAAATAAAGCGGAAGATGAATTGGCAAAGAAGGCAACGAAGGAAGGTCCGAAATTTGAAATCCCAGCTCCCGAAAGTCATCAAAAGAAACTACTCCAAACCGCTTCAATTCAGAGATAGCAATCAGACTGGGATGAAGGCGAAACAAGAAGACATATCCATAATATCATATCAAAAGTCTCCGACATCCCATCACTCTGGACCAGAGATGTTATTCAACTCCCCAGTGGCCATGGACCCTGCTTAATTGAAAGGTTCAATCTCTGTCACACAGTTCGTTGTGCATGTGGGGAAGTGGGCGATCCTCTGCACTTTGCTACTATCTACCCGTTGATCGTCTCTTTCCACATGACGAAACCAAGTGATCATCTCAACAAATATTGGTGGAAACGCTGCCTCTCCATCAAAAACTCAAGATCCAAAATCATCCAACTATTGAACTTCCTTACCGATAAAGAGATCTTGTATAAATTGGACCCTGAAATCGACAGTTATTTCCCAGAGAGTGACGCAGACATTGAGGTCGCTATCCCCCCTCCCAGTAACAAGACAATCCTAACGAGTTTGTTCGTAATGTTTTTCGCTCTCTTTTGTTCTTTCCTTTAAAATGTTGCATCAATATTTTATAGTGTTTAGTATTTAGTATGTCTCTTTGTATATTCATTTGGATTTATTATTTTATGTATTTAATTTGTTTTATATATTTTTGTGTTATTATTATATGCATTTTTTCCTCAATAAACTTTCTACGCATACTCATTAAAACTTCTAACCGGATATTTTTATCTCTGGAGTCAGGGGTGTGTCGTATTGTAATGTAATGTAAACTAAAGTGACATCTCTATTTATGTAACATTGAAATAAGTAAATTATAATAATTTAAATAAGAAAATTATAATAATTTAATATAAAGTAAATTATAAGTTAAAACATAATGTTCTAACATAAAACAAACATCAATTTTGGAAATATTTTTGCAAAAAACATTAATTTTAAACATAATATAAATAGTTATTATAAATCCAAAGAATATATGAATACTAATAAATGAAAACTGAGCTATAGTCATTACAAGACTCAAGATATAAAATATAGTACTTAGAAATACATCTAATAATTCTTGTAACAGGCAATCCAAATTTTGGACTTTCAACAATTCAAATGTTCAACTGGAATTTGGACTAGCTGTTCAAGTTAAATGTGACCTTATAAAGCAAACCATCCATGAAACCAATTGTGGACAAAACAGAAAAGGTAATCAACCCTAAATAAGGAGATAGAAAGAAAAGTAAAGAAAACAAAAGCCTTTAACATCCATCAACAACACTAATTATTGCAAATTAACCAAAAATTCAAAACATAGTAAGTAATTTTTAGCAAATAAGTAACTTAATAAAATTAAAACCAAACTTGTTTCGTACTATAATTATCTGATAACAAACATTACATTGAAGTAACATTGAGCACATACTGCTGTAAATATGAATATTTAAAATTCTATAACACAATTAAAATCATAATTAAGTAACTAAAAGATACATTAAAAATCAAAAAATTATTATCATAACCAGAAAATTCAATTCTAAGAGTTGAACTTTTACAATAAAATAAATATAAGCATTAAATTCAATTAAAACAGCGGCGCCATCTATACTTAAGACGATATATAAGAAATACAAAAATAAACCAAATCCTTAAACTACAAATAGTAATATGAAAGATTAAATAAGAAATACAACTAAAACAATTATTCAATGTAATTTTCATATTTCTTATCTATATAAACATATATGAATTTTTCAAACATATATGAATCCATACAACAAAGCATATTAATTAATTGTTTAACTTTATTGTGTTTAATTTTATTACCCAAGACTAACATTCTGTTTCTATAAATAAAATTTAGAATCAAACTTTTAAATATTAATCTGATCAGATTACTGACGCGAAAGAAAATTTATTAATTTTGAAATCAAAAGCATTTATATATATATAATATAAATCCAAATATAACTAGTATATAATCATCATACAGAAATAAAGTAAACAAGAATTAAATCCTATATCAAAAAGTCATTATTTGAACAATACATCAATTTTAAATAAAATCTAATAAATTGAAATTACTAAAGATACCATAAATAAAAATCAAGTTTAAGCATTATATGTCAACAAGTGAAAGAACATTATTGTTTTAAAAATAATGAAATAGGCAATCCAAGTAAATAGAGTTTTCAACAATTAATATAGCAACTTGGCTGTGGACAAGCTTTAGCCAGGTTAAATTAATTTTGCTGTACAAACCATCCCTGTTACTATTGTTGTTGAAAAAACAAACAGGGTAATTTACCCTAAAATGAAAGAATTTAGAAAGAAAAGTCTTATACTAACCCTGACAATAAAACATAACTGTATAGAAACGACAAAAATTCAGGATAAAAATATGTAAATACCATTATATTGCACTAAAGACAGTAAAAATATAATTCAATAAAATACCCATACTCTTTTCATTAAACAAAACTGTGTCTCCTCTTAAACTTACCAGAATTCATCTCTTTCAATATAGCCCGCCACGCACATTGACATCACATGTTGCCACAACCAAAATTCTTAACTTGAATCAGCATAATAGACCAAATAATATAATTAATTTTTGATATCATGAATTAGTAAGATACCTATATTAAAATTCTCAAAACTATATTAAAAATTGTAATACATTTAGTTATCTAGAAAATATTAGAAAATAGTTAAAAATGTCTATTAAAAAGGAAATTTTCACTTGAAAGATCCTGGCGCCATCTATGTAATAAATCTGAAACAAATAACTCAATAGCCAATTTGAATAAAACTAGACATTACGAGTAGAATAAGTGAAAACACTATCCCACTAACAAAAAAATAAAAATATTCTTTTATAAACCAATATGAGTGATTTATTTTAAATGACCTATATAAATATTTCCCATCTATATATGCTCTTAGAAAACCTATAGGCATTCCATAATCCTGGGCGAAGGAGTGAAAATTTCTTATGTTCTTAATTCTAATATCAATGTCTGTTACTAAATTATTATTTCTAATTATATAATTTTTTACTAAATTCTTGAAGACAGAAATGCTAAGATTACTATTCCAAAAAAGGGAATTTATTAATTTGAAAATTAAATGCATTTCTTTTATCAAAGATATCTGCTACTAATTTATTATCTATGATTTTAATATCTAGATCTAAAAATTCTGCAGCTAATTCATTGTCATTAATTTTTATAAGTTTTAAGTAATCAGGATAGAAGTCAATATGTGGCTTAAGGCCAATTTCTTTATTGAATAATATTAAATCATCTATATAGCGGTATATATATATATATATATATATATATATTTCTTTTTCACCTTTCGAAGATATTTTATTCTATACGATGGAAAATTTTACCAATAAATTCTTAATTTATACATAAGCTAACTATTGGATATAAAGAAAAATGTGTACAGTGGTTTGCCAATATAATGCTGACACTTTAAAATTTGCATATTTTTTCGAATATTTCCCGAAAATCTCATGGATTTTCTTAGAATTTAGAACATGTAAATATTAAGCTTGATAGCACAGTTTACAGTGAAGATTCGATCACGAGAGTATTTAGGGAACCTACAAGAAAGTGATAAAGACAATAAATAATTTCGACTCATCCCGTATCAAAGAAAGCTGATAACGAGATGAAAATTTCATCAATGACTGTGTTTGATGTGCTTAATGTTTACATATATTTTCGTTAACATCGGGTAAATATTCGGGAAGATATAGCGGTTTCTTTAAAAAATCCCAGATTTTTCCGCATACTTTTTAATGCAGAGTTTTAAACCAAATTGTTTGAAAATTACTGAATATGTGATAATATGTTAGAGAAAAATTGTTTTAAAATTAGATGTAAATATTTTGAGTATTAAAGAGAATATGAGTATTTTTGGTAAAGGATTTTTTTACTGCGCATGTGCGAAATATAGCGTATTCTTACTTTTATGACCTAAGAGACAGATATATAGGGCAACATGTATAAAAATTTCAGATCAATACCATTAGTATGAAGAAAGATATCGGCATTGCAACTTCGTGAATTTCAGTACAGTCTAAGAGAAGCTAAATGATGAGAGTTTTTGCACAAAATGATATTTATAAAACTTGAATCTTCGAACAGTAATATTGAATTTTATGAAAGTTGAATATCCTGAATGCTCATGCATACTTATAAGTTACAAACATAACTTAAATTACGGTTCGACGATTACTATTCGAAGATTAAAGTTTAAAAAATCTCAGTTTGCGCAAGAATCCTCACCATTTAGCTTCACCTTATGTACCGAAATTCTCCAAGTTACAATGCCAATGTCTCAAGTCATGAAAGCAAAGTTGTGCTTACATTTCGCACGTGAGCAGTAAGAAATCATTTATTAAAAATACTCATATTTCCTATAATGTTCAAAGTATTAACTTTAAATTTTAACAACATGTTTTCCTAGCACATTGCCATGTATTGTGTAAGTTTCAAGCAATTTGTTTTAAAAATCTTCAAGTTATAAACAAAAACACTTGTGGAAAAATTTGGGAATTTTTTTGAGAAACCCTTATGTCTTCCCGAATTTACGAAAATGCATGTAAATATTAAGCACATCGAACATAACCAATAATGAAAGTTTCATCTCTTCATAAGCCTTCTATCAAACGGGATGAGACGAATTTTTAAAAACCTTCTTAGATTCTGGTTCGTTCCCTAAATACTCTCGTCATCGAATCGTCACTGTAAAATGTGAGTTTAAGCCAAATATTTTCATGTTTGAAATTCTAAGAAAATCCATGCAGATTTTCAGGAGATATTAGAGAAAATATCCAAATTTCAAAGTGTCCACATTATTTTGGGAAACTAATGTAGTCCCTTCAATCGGAATTAAGAAATAATGGAGTTAGACCTTTTTTTTGGTGTATTGTATACTACTGCAAAGTGAATCTCTTAAATAAAATTTCCAGCCTGTAGGTGAAACAGTAAAAAAAAAGTTATCCCATGTCCGGCTTCCGGTCAATACTGGATATATCAACTGAAAAAAGACGAACAATCACACAAATTTCACTTTAAAACGGTTGTCAGAGGATAATAAAATATTGCAGAAGCCTTTTAAATGGTAAAAAGAGGAATAAGAACAAGAAATTACTTCAAAATCAAAATTCACCACCAACTCCATTTCGTAAAGAGCGATGATTTTCTCTCGTTGCTTCGGAAAAATGAAAAAAATGAAATGATACCATCCTCTCAACGGAAAATTCTTGCTAAGATTGTAATGATAAGAAAGTCCAGAATCCAATAAAAGAAGCAGCGTGTAGTTTCATCAATTATTGAATTTGATTGAATTGAAATTGAACTTCCCCAAGAAGTTCAAATTTGATGTATGGTATCCAGGACACCAGGTCCGCATAAATGTACTAATTCAAAGAAACTATGTAAAGTTCAATCTTCTACAAATTTCAAAACAAAATGGAGCATATAGAGGTGTAACATACCTAATTTTCTGCAATGCAACGATTTTAAAACTTAGGATTGGTACATCTATGCTTATTTCTTTGATTTCGTCTTTGGAAGGAGCGGTTGCAACTTAATTGAACTGAAAAAATTGATTTTTTTCTTTGCATTCTAACTTAAAATATTCAATTAATCTATGAAAAGCAATTTTCTTCAAAGTAGCATATATTTTTAAGTAGCATAATATTCTGAGATATGGACATGTTACCTGAAGAATAGAAACCCAAACTTAGAAGCTTGATATTTGGTGTGAATTCATATCTAGTATTCATGCATATAATTATCTGTATTACTCCAAAATAAATAAATCCTGTGTTTGTAGAAAAAATAAGATTAAATTATGTAAATATATTTATATTTAAGTGTAATGATCCTGAAATCACAGTATTTGTCTTATAGGGATTATACATATTTAGTATTGAGAAATCTGTGGAATTTAAATATATGATTAATCTATAACGAATAATATTTATTTTTATTGGACATCTATAATGTAGCAAAGAACTTTTCTTAGTATTCTAAAAAATAATAACAGAGATAACATCGTCTGTTTGTTATTTTATTAAGCAACAACAACCAGAATATGTGCTAAGACAATGTTATAAGCAAATAACACATTCGTTGAATGACATATGATTGCACAAGACCATTTATCATCATTTGGCATGTGTTCTGACGATATTCTTTGGCCTTGAATATTATTTAAAAGAAAAACCTCGAACTTTTCCCCACGACTTTTTGAATTACTTCCAGTTCCCGAGAAGTACACAACGGGAGAGAAGCTTCTTCTGAAAGAAAATCGTCGGCAGTGACAAATGTGTTCGTCCTGGAAAATGAAATATGTCACTTGTGTCTTCCAACATCGATTCTGCGACGACATCACTTACCGTGGCCGAGATAGTGTGGTGATAGAGGTCTCAACTAACTTGTAAAAATAAGACAGCATGAAAAAAAAAAGCGTGGGAAAAAGATGCGATTGCTTTGTGAAGAGGAAATTGAGTAATATAATAAATTGAATAATATATTTTCGGTTTTATCTACGTCATTATTCCGAAGAGTGACGGATCGTAATGGGCAGTTTTGAAATTTTAATTCGGTTCTCTGATTATACAAGCGTGATTTTAGTGATGAAACATATTTTTTTCAATAAATTTTTTAACTCTTTATAATTTTAACAATAAATTTTTTAACTAATCTCGAGGCGACTTTTTCCTTCTAGCTTCTTTAATACCGGGAGTTTTTGGGAGGAAAGTACGTGAATTGGAATCTCCCAACATGTGGGGTAATTTTCCCCACCACCTCACCCCTGCTATAACCTTCCCTTAAGGAATATAGAAATGGTTTATGGTTCGTAAGGATAATTGAACCCTACGGCACTTATATTCTAAGCGATCTCAGAACCTTAATCCTCTCAGAAGAAGGCAACCACCTCAGACCAGCCTACGTCGCTGTTAAGAGGAACTTTTTAGACCACCCGGGACCGCCTCGCTCGGTATGAGAGGGTTAATGAATATAAATTGTCGTTATAAGGAATTTTATGTTCTATTCCAATAAGCGTATGTAATCGAAGCATGTTTATAACCAGAATGAGAAAAATCTACAAATTAATTTCAAATTATTTTTGAAGCGTCTAGAATATCTACTGTCTCCCTGATTGCAGAAATATGTGAAATTGGATATCTATACGCACTAAAATGAAAGACACGATATCGTAAAATTTATACTTTATGGTTTTATTCTATTCTTCAAGTCATATTTCAGAAACCAAAACGGATAAAAATAGTGTTCTTAAATATTCTTTCTTGACTATTTGAAATATCATTTCTCCATGCGTCGGGCGCACCCGATATGATGCACAGCTAGGACGTTTTCGTCCCTCCCTCCATTTCCAGGAAGGGTAGTTAGTACTCTAACCAGTCTCCTATCTTTGCTTCATGTTTGCCCCCTCCCCATTCAATAGGGAAATTCAGCATTTTTTAAAAAAGCGTGAAAGCAATCTGTTTTTATAGAAAAAATCATTCTAATTTCAAATATGCAAGTGAAATTTCACATAAAAACTTATTTATTTAAATATTGAAGGCGAAGGATACGCAGAAATAGCAGGAAAGATGAAGCAATCCGAAACGCACTCTCATTGGTCGAGTAGATTTTGACGTCATAGTTGCCCTTCTTAGCAAATTTTCTGTTTCACGACTGTTGTGAATGTTTTGATTCAAGGCGTATATATCAGCTTACATTTCAGAAGTGAAGTCTTAGACTTCTTTTTACAACTTCACGTTTAATTGCATAATGGACATTGGTTTCGTACAAGGGAACTAGTATTGACTTTTTGAAGACTGATTTTGATTTGAATATATTCACTGAATCTAAATAATTGATTTTGATAAAAATTAATTATGCGAATTATTTCCTTGCAATACAAATGAATTATTTTAAACTTATTTTTAAGATATTCTAGCTAATTTTTAATCGTAATACAATTTTTTTAAAAAATATATGAAACATTCCAATAAATATTGAAATAATTTATTCAGTAAAATAACAAGAACAAGTTTTTTTAAAAAAATCTTAAAGAATGTTGGACAGCGTCTGTCCCAACGCCCCTCAGATTGATAAAATATAAATTCTATGTAATCAAAAAGCGGAGTGGGGGTAATATATGTAAAAAACTAATTAAATTTTATTTTTCCTTTAAAATATTGATTTTTTTTGCCGCTAACCTCACCTTATACTTCTTATAAAAAAAGATGTTGAATTTAAAGTTGTTTTTCACGATTGTTTCTGATACTGGTATGGGGGAACACTGATCTCTTAAAATATAAATTCCATGTAATCAAATAAAAGGAGGATAATACATAGCAAAATAACTAATTAAATTTAACTATTTACTTTATAAATAACTATTTATTTTTCGCTGCTAATCTCACCGTATACTTATATTCAAAACAAAACTGATATGTAATTCAAGATTATTTTTTACTCTGATTCGCGATATACATTTTTGATATATAATATATATATTAATTACTCACATCTCAAAATGATTTCCAAACACACGACGAACGTTGCTTGCAGATAATTTTGGATTAACTTTAACATTTCTCTTCATCGCTTTACACCACTTTTTGCAAAGAACATCATTTGTCACATTCATAAATAATGTATCGGGTTCAGTTATAGTTGTATTAATGTAATACAATGATGAAGCGCATCGAATTATAGAAGTTTTGCTACTGAAATCCGTATTTAAGTCAATGTAACAATTAATTTTAAATCCAAAAATTACCTCGACAAGCTTAAATGCCTCAAGTATCCTTTAACATCTTAAATAGATTGAAATAATAAAAAATAGCCCAAATGGGTGGTGGCATCTAATTAAGAGGTTGAATAAAATCGTATGGCAAGGGGTTAACACATTTTGGAACAATACAATACTTGTATATTTTCGAGATTATTTTATCCGATGCAATATTCGGAAAATATAGGGAAAAAATTAAAAATTCTATATCTGAACGCGTAAAAAAGCGTAAACTCTCTGTTGTTTGGGCAGAGATGACGTCAGACCCGTTTCGAGCCAGAATGGATCGTTTTTCCCTCCAAATCTCAGAGGTGAACTTTGAGTACAAATAAGAAAAAAACGACATCGATTTTTTTAATGTTATTGTTAATTTTGAACCATTAAAAATAGATTAAGAAAATAAAAAAATGCTGTATTTCCCCTATGACTTGCCCGCTACCTGGATTGTACATTGGGCCCGAATTTGTCACAAATGATTGTTAGTAATACACTTTTTTTAAATCACAGATGATTATTTTACTCATTTCATGACTTTTTCATGTAACATTTATTGTTGTTAAAAACTGTTGCTCCCGAAAATTGTTTCGAACAAAGGAAAGAAAGAATATACCAGCATGTTTGATTTCAGTGATGGGAAGACATGGCTGTCCTACGTTACGAAAGTGAAGAAAGTATCATGTCTTCACTTTATGACGACTGTCTTGCGACACTATCTTCTCTTCCTAAAGGCAATAATGTCATCAGTGTTTCTTACTTAATTATTTAAATCCAATTTTTATGCCGTACGTTAAAATTCCTTTTCAGAAAATTGTAATCATTAGATAAAAAATTCAGTGCAAAATTGGAGGAATGTTTAAATTACACACAGAGCAATAGATAAATAGGAATTCACAGATTCTATAAAATCAATACTCCTTCATGACAAAAATGATTGTTTTCGTCACAAAAGAAGAATAACGAATATAACTGCACTTATGCTTCCAGTGGAGGAGTTAACAAGGCTTGAACATTTGTCTATGTGCCTCGAAGAGAAAATAAACTAAGTTTAGGAGGATAACAAGAATATCAACAGGAAAAATATATGCGATGAACGTGAAATTCCGGAAATAGCGTTAACCATAAAGGAAAATTACGCCAAAAGCAAAATTCAAGCGGCGACTTAAAAAAAAGTAAATGGGGAACGTAAACGATGTTCTAACACGTCCGCCAACCCTGGCTGCGTGACTGGAAACAAGAGCGGAGCAAGGAATATATCTCTCGATAACAGCAAGAAGGAAAGAGAAGAAAACGGTTAAAATAAAAGCAGAAATGTTTAGAAATCTCTTCCGGGTGCATGGAGTGTTGCATAGAGCTGTATGTTGAATCTTCCCGTGAAGAGAAACGGGGAAAGAGGCTTATCCGGTTTTCTGAATTGAGGGAATCATACGCTATTCGAAGGTTAGTGATCAGTTTAAGAGAGCTAAAAGCAAAATTAATGGATATTAACAATATTAGCTACGAAATTGTTTACCTGAGCCTGTCATGCACATCTCGCCGGATTACGGGTTATATAACTTTAAACGACGAATATTTGTTCATTTCTAAAGCGTATGATAATACTCTTATGCATATTTAACCCTCTGAAACCCACAGTGCTTTGAAATCTAGTTTCTTTAAAACCCAGACCGGCCGAGGTCAGAGATGAAAGAAGGTAAACATTTCTCTTCCCCATATGATTAGCAAGTGGTCATTTACGTTGAGGGGGATTCTTTTATCGTCATGTTTCTAACCTCCAAACCCTTGTTGACTATATAAGGAACGTTTACAATTTCTGATAACTAATAGGCACTATAGCAAGAATTTTTAACAGGAAGTAGGCAGAGAGCTTAAAGTAAATTGAGCATCTGCCCTCGAACACTTACTGGAGACATCAATCAAGAGTGACAGTGGGAGAGGAAACAACCATTGTAAAAAAGATAAGATTCCTCCCCACCGTTTACCGGCCCTTTTCAAAAAGGGGAAGGAAATAAGCATACCATATTTTGGCCGCTGGGCCGTTTCTGGCAGTTTGCATGACGGGCCGTATTAGACGTTTTGGCAGAGTTGAAATAATATTCCTACACTTAAGTTTTGGCAAATATTGCCAACACTGCTTTTTATTAAATTTTTAATAATATTTGTTTTTACCATTATCTGCATAAATCGAAAGATTGTATTTTTCCCCCACATGTTTTTTGCCTTATAGCAATTAGAAACGGCAGGTATTTTCATTTCTTATATCTAATTCTGCTTTAATATTTTCTTCAACTTTTCTTAGTGGGTTGCTTAATGTTTTTCCAAAAAACTTTAAAGAAAAACTAGTAAAGAGGATATATATTAATGTTCACCGCATGGATCAGAGCTATCTGAAGCAAGAAAGATACGCAAGATTGAAACTCTCCCTTATCTTTGTAAGTCAGTTCGGCTTTATTTTGTAATATTTATTGCCACTTTTTTATTACTACATTTGCTAATTTTTATTTTAAGTTAAAATATGAAAGTACATTAATTCTGAAAATCCTCATCAGCTAAGAGAATGTTTTTATCCATAATTAATGATTAATAAAGAAATTTGTGGATAAGAAATGAAGTCAAAAATCTCAAAATCTACAGATTTGTAGGGAATAATTTTTAATTTATTTTAATGGTATATTTATATTTATTTTATTGTTGTTGATTATTGTTATTGACCGTATGATTGTTTGTGTCTGTTTCAGTGTACATGACCCTCATATTTATCATTGCGTTTTTTAACTAAAGTTTGCTATATCTTTATGTTCTACAATAATCAAAAGGAATAAATTTACTGCTTTAGAAATCATGTGTCTTTGAGATGAGTTATTTACACACATCATTTGTTATCTTCTGACTTAATCATAACTGCTGAATCCATCCAGTATACTACAAATTAGAGAAAAAGTTATATTAATTATAACTAAACATTAATTTTATATTCGTAACGAAAATAAATGAATTTCACTACAGGCAATAAGTAGATGAAATTCGTTAATTTCATCCTTTCTGGCATAATTCGTAAATTTCATTGTTTCTGGTATAATTCGTAAATTTCAACGTTTCAGGCATAATTCGTAAATTTCTTCCTTTCTTGTATGAAGTTAACGTTTCATCCTTTCTGGCATAATTCGTAAATTCCATCGTTTCTGGCACAAATCATAAATTTCATCCTTTCTGGTTTAAAGATATTTAATATCTCTTTTTATACATTCTCATATAGAATTTCAAATCATAAAAAAATTAAATTATATTGTAGAAAATAAAAAAATAATTCGTACATAACCAGCTTCTTTTCTAGAGTCTAGAAAGTCTTTTTGAGTTTATAAATGGTATGATGATACAGGGAGAGTCCCTTGAATTTAAGAAGATATTTATAATTTTTCTATAATTAAGACGTGATATAATATTTGAATAAAATAAACTATATAGAAGGAAAATGCCTTTATAAATATATTTATTCAAAAAAAGTCATTTTTTGTTGCATATATGGCTTTAAATTATTTTTAAATTTGGTAATTTATCTTTCGTCATAATACTAAAATTGCACCTACACTAAATATGATATAAAAACTTATTGAGAGAGACCTAAGAGGAATTTACATTCCATATTCATGATTTTTAATTGGAGAAATTTTCTTTTCGAAGCAAAATGTAAGCAGTGGTATCAATGCAATAATTTTTGATCAAATTAAGTATTTTTTTTTTCTCCTTTTCCATTTTCACCAAACAGGGCATATTTCAATTTTATTTTCACAAGAGTCATCAGTCTTACAATAACAAAAAAGCCATATTTCGGAAAATGTACAAAAAATATAATTTGTTTACAAATGAAAAGAA
The DNA here is from genome assembly GCA_013235015.1 of Araneus ventricosus. Lineage (NCBI taxonomy): Eukaryota > Metazoa > Arthropoda > Arachnida > Araneae > Araneidae > Araneus > Araneus ventricosus. The sequence continues at coordinate 13,965 of BGPR01019452.1, forward strand.
ACAGAACAATAAAAAAACCAAGCAAATTTTTTTCGTGAGCTTTTTTTCCTTTCATTCATTTCCTTCTTCCTTTACGGTAGACCTAGCAGATGTAACGAACACTCTTCCATTTACAACTTCTCTGAGTTGCTTTTATTGATACTTTTTCCTCCTCCTTCTTTTATTTCTGCCCATATCTGTAACGCCTCAGTTGGTCCATGAGTGCAACTCAAAATTAAGCAATGCTTTCTGTTTATGTTTAAGTAACCGACAAAAATGATCTTACGCTTCTTTATAAATTGCTTTTGATTTTTTGAGAATTTATTTGTATGAAGCTCAGAAGAGTAGCGATGGTAGTTTCTAAGCACTGCTTTCTGTTTATGTTTAAGTAATCGACAAAAATGAACTTACGCTTCTTTACAAATTGTGTTTCATTTTTTGAGAATTTATTTATATCAAGCTCAGAAAAGTAGTGATTAAGCATCAAAAACGTGCATTTTTTAATTAAATATAAAGTCCGTTTGTTAAAGTTGTTCCTTCAATATAACAATTAATGGATATTAAAGGCTAAGAGTAAAGTGTATTTATTTTGTCAGTCCTGATTTACTTATTTATATTGAAAGTAAGAGGACTAGAAGTTTTTCAATTTAAAATTAGAAGAAATTGATGACCGTCTTAGGATGTGTTTCTTGGAAGTTTGTACCTGACAACGGTTAATGAAACTGTTTTGAAATGGAGTCTATTCCTTCCTTCTTTTTATTAATGGAATTTTATTAGTGATTCAAAACTGTGCTTTTGAAATCAAATTTCCTTAAAAGGAAAATATTTATATTGTTACAAAAATGTAATGTCAATTTCCTGCCTCACTAGTCGTTTTATTTGCGAAACTTGCAGAGATATGTTAAATTTAAATTTCAAGGGGCTGCCCAGAAATTTATATGGAGATGTTTATTGTAGAAATGCAAATTTATTCAGCATAGAAATACAACGAATTTCAAATATTTGTCAAGTAGTGCATCATCCAATCATCATGGATTGAAAAATATTTGTAAATTACCCATACTGTTACTCAACTTCATTTACAGATAGTTGCAACTATCGACTTGATGGAAGGAAAACTTGAGAAAATGAAAATTTAAGGTATAACAGCAAAATAGCCTAGTATTGAACAAAAATACTGAATTATTTGCTCTTAGAGTTCTGAGAATTATTGAGCTTTACCTAAAAGAAGAACTCACTAAAATTCTTTTAAAATTCGTTTTTCGTATTTATTCTTATTTGCTTACTTCTCCACTCTGAGAGTTCGATTATCAATGAAAAAATAAATAAAAACGAGAGGACGGAAAATGAATGAAAAAGTAAGACAAACACAGACTGGGCAGCATACCAAATAGTTTTGGAAAGCACAAATAGCGTACAACTAAGTGATATAAAGCGCGAAGGCAAATAGCTATTCTTTTTTGTCTTAGAACTTACCCAGAACTGGATTTTTCGATGCTCCTGTTTTGAGATAGGCCAAGTATTGTTCTTTCCCCCCCCCCCTTCAATCTCACCCATGGTTCGCTTTCGCGCTCTTGGGTTTTTTTTCTCACTGGCTGATTTTAGGTTTCGGACTCACTTTCATGTTTCCACAAAGGGAACTAGGTTTGTTATTACATATTCGAATTATGTTGTCAAAAGTCATTTACCGAAAAAGAGTACTGTAGTTTTCTAAAATATAATTCAAGTAATTTCCACTACCAGTTTTGACTATTTGAAGGTAAAACTATTTTTGAAAAATTGTATTTCAATTGTATTCGAGTAATATTTCAATAGCAGTGAATGTTTCTGGGAAAATGAGCCTCACTTCTGATATGTCAGCGTGGATATTTTTTGAAGGTTCACAAGGTGATCTATTTTTGTATATATTTCAATTTATGTATTATTTGACTTTTTATTAGATTTAACAAGAATTTAAAAATACATTGTTATTTCCTGATGATTCCCTGTTTTATCTCCCTTAAATTCTTTTTTTCTTTTTTATTGTGTGCATGTGAGAGTGAAAGGAACAATGCATGAAGTGAATGGAAGCGAATAAATGAGACATTTAATCGGACGCAACTAATAATATTTTCCCCCTACAGCACTAATAATAATTCATTTCAGGTACCATAACCCAATTAGGCTAAACTCATCCTTTTAGCCAGGGGTATAGGTGACAAGCATTATGTGCCGGAGATTGTGAACCACTGAGTTCGTGTGCTCCGTACAACACAATCATCGCTGGTGTGCCCTTTAAATATTTTTTGAAATATGTTTATTATCCTTAAAATGTACATCGAAAGACTTGATCAAACAGCAAGCGAGATGTATGAAAAAGTGGTCTAAGACAATAACTTTCTCTTCTTATATCTCTGTACGTTTTGCATATAGAAGAGGCCAACTTTGTATGTGAATAGATTAATGTATGAGAACCGTCCGATTTTGGCAATGTTGCTATACGGGGGCCGTATAAAAATTTAATTTTTACAATTTCTTATTACCAATCCATTTGGATATCAAAATACGTTCATACAAATTCTTACCCTATTTGATGAAACTTTGTAATTGGAAGTATATGTCTAGGATCAATATATCAGTAAATAAACGCTTTTTCCACTTTTTTGAGACACCCTGTATACCTTACATAATAGATTTTGCCTTAGAAAAACGGGTAGGTTTTCAAAAGCATCAGGCAGCGAAAAATTGATGAGGGGCCTTCGGACATTCCGAGGAGACGCTGCGATTTTTGTCGCACAAAAAGGGATGAAAAGCTAAGAAACTGATTTGGCGTATTTTTTGCAGCTCAAATTCCATCTCATGCTTTCGTCCATCGTATTCTAATTTTTTTTCAATTTCTTCTTGGCGTCTTCTTCCTTCAATTTGAATTTCTTCTTGACGTTCCGTTCTACATTCCCTTCATGACGCCTACATTACTGAATTTCTTCATTCATTTTCTTCTCGTTCTTTTCTTTCATTTATTATCGTATTCAACTATTCATTGGCGCATTCTTCATCGTACTCTTTGCTCGCCAAAATCATCTTTTTCAAATCCCTTTAATTTACGGCTGTCATCGAGTTTTTCTCCAAGTCCTTCAGCCAATATTTTTAAGTCGCACTTCCTTGCTCCACCGAAAATAGACATTTTCGCACTTACTGCACTTTTATTTATTTATTTTAACTTGCAAATAATGATTCGCTATTGTAATTATAGAATATAGCTAATTGTACAATTTCGCATCGTACTTTGAAATTCAAACTCCTTTCTTCCTGTTTAATTGTCAATGAGATTTTCAGTCATAGGTTTCTAATTTATCTCACTTCTGATTTCTATTGGCTTTTTGATTGAAATTCATAATACCTGTGGCATCTAATATGACAACACATGTAAAAGACAAAGCAGGTTCAACCCGATTCTCTCTTGGATCTAGTGTAATAGTCGCTCAATAATAAAGCCCATCTTGGCAAAACGATACTTTATTAAAATAGCTAAAACATTATATAAAACCAACAAACAAAATGAGCGCAGAAACAAGCACGACAGCTACTATTATTTCATAACTGCATTAATACATTACTCGAACAACGCCCACAACCCGGGCTCCTGAAGACTGCGCATGCTCCAGACTCCCCCTGCTATGGCGAAACTTCTTGCATCCAACAACACCTCTTCAAAGTCTAAACAAACATTTATTAGGACACTAAAAAAGCAACTATTACACTCCGTATCTGCGTACAACATAACATCGTTCAACCGTACTCGTACTCATCTCATATTAAAAGTCAAATTCAAAGTAAAATAAATATCTGACTGTTGCCCCTCATTCATCTTACACTGTTACAACAATAAATGAGTTGAAGTCATGTTTTTGTCAGGTATAATATTAAATATGCTTACAAAAGCAAGCCAAATGTAAATTGCCAAAACATTCAGAAATTTATAGATGAATCTATTTATTGCAAATGCTGTATACAAGATATTAAATTTCATTAGTTTCACTGGAAAAATGAATTTTATCTCTGGTTAGATAACGTTTAAATTTTATATTTACTCAATTAATTCTAGTCTGTGCAGTTTAAGTTACTTTGAATATGAAATATCATAATCGATTGCATGAATAGAGATGATGAGGAATAAAAATTATTTATTCAGTGTTGAATATGCGTAACGGTTGAATATAACCAGCATCGTTGTTAGCATTTGAAATTAAAACATATCTGCTGCCTGAAATCTTCACAAATTAATAATTTTAACGAATAATTCACATTTAATTAAACTGAAAATCAATTGCATTGAAGGTTTTAAAAAATGAAATACTATTAAAACTTTTAAGAAATTATCATCTGCATGTTTCCTAAATGTAGATGCCTCCAAATTTCGGAAAGTTCTGTGTTAAAAGACATACTATTCACAGAAGGGAAATACATGAATGTACATCTCATATACACTGAGAACATGTTATCCAAAATATCAACATACAATTATTTTTTCAGATAATTCCTTAAAGTTCGTGTTCTTTACACTATTTCTCCATCATCTCATGAAACTCGGCTTCATCCGAAGTCAATAAAAGCTCCATCTGCTGAGCAATTTTTATGTTATTAGATGGAAGACCTGATGCCAAGAAAAGATAATAAGAAGATGAGCTTCTTTTGTAATATTTCAGAAGATCAATCTACGGAACTGTAATCAGAAACTGTATCCAGCCTAAACGAATGTAGGTATGAAGCTTCATGGAAGAAATTTTCTTATACTTATTGCCTAATGTCCAAAATAATTGAAGTAATATTTTGGAATCTTTCTTTCATATAGCAAAGGTAAAAATGAAAGTTTTCCAAATTAAACGAAACACAGAGTTAGCATAATTTATATATACAGGGTGTACACAAATGAAGTGACACATTTCAAAAATTAATAAAAGAAAAACTAAAAATGTTTGAACTAAGATTTTTTAAAATAAGCGCGCATCTCAAAAAGTTTTTTTTCAGATAGGTAACGCGGCGTTACGCTGTTCTAAATTTGCTATAGCGAGGAAATTCCGTACGCAATGGCTACGGGTCAGCAGAAGCCGATGTGTGTTTTCTGGTTTCTTTTATTAGTTTTTCTTGAATATCACGAAAACTCTACAGTTTTCACACTAAATGTGAAATAACAAATTAAAGAGCGTAAAATTCCCTACAAATGCGTACTTTTATTTTTCTTACGGTTTTAATATTTTCTCAGACGATGGCTCTAAACAAATTTTTTATTTCCAGTAATTAATGACCCCCGAAATGGCATGTTACCTGTCATAAAAATAAACTTTTTAAGATGCGCTCTCATTTAAAAAACAATTCGTTGTTCCAACATTTTTAGTTTTTTTTATTAATTTTTTTAAAGTGTCACTTCATTTGCGTACATCCTGTATTTTTATGCTAAGACACGTTATACATTTAACGAATAAACATTTTTTAATCAGTTTGGAAACTCATTTTCTATTGATGAGTAAATTCCAAAAAACATTATTTGATTTAAAGCAAGAGAAAAATTTAATAAAATGAAAGATTTAATCCCGCAGCTGAACGCAATCTTGTAAAGTGAAATTTATTACATTCTTCTTGATTTTGTTTCCGCAGAAATATTTTTAAACTGTTTTTAAGGAAAGAGTATTCACTTTAAGTGCCGGAACAAGAATATTTTAAGATTAGAAAGGTTTTGAAAATGGGTCTGGAAGAGCATATTACATATTTACCACTGATTCATTACAGAAAAGAGCTGCTAAACTTTTGAATCCAATCGATATCCAATCGATCCAAAAATAAACTTTTGAAAACCAATCGAAAAAACCTCAATTTTTTGAAAAAATATAAATAAGAATTGTATGCTCATAATTTATAATATGAACTTTGTAACTTAACTTGTAACAAATACATTAAGTTCGAATTTAAATGATGAATTCAGCATATTTATTGCTTATATATGTATATATATATAAAGCATTATTAAATTGGGCAGGGTGTTGTTACGTTTTAAATGAAGATGTAATCGTTGGTAACGGAAGAACAGTTTATTTTCCCTTAATTATTTTTATAATATTTATTTCAGATCAATTGAGGTGATTTGGAGATACTTGTCTGGAGATAAGAAGAGGGCGTTTTAGTGGTTAACCAAGTGGCGTCCAAAAGAATTAATCTTCGAGAGTTGAAAAATTCTAAATCATTACATATATTTATGACCGAATTGAAGTGATTGAATTTACCCTATTTAGAATGTTCAGATATTCTGGTGACAATTCAGAAGTATTGTACCAGATATTGTTACGAACAAGGAATGTCGCTTCCCGGCAATGTTATTCTTATGGTTGGGAAGAGACAGAGTTTCTTACTACTTATCTGGGGATGCAGGTCAACGACCCCCAACCTTAGGGACAAACTTGGGAACCATTGTTTCGACCGAATGTGGGATCTCAAAAGTACTGGAATTTTTTTTTTTTTGATATCTTTATTAGAGGCCGAGATCCAGATGTGTCCAGATGATTCCATGTGACGTCATGGCCTGACGGAAAGACTATAAATAGTCAGAGTGTTTGATCGACCTGGGTCTTGATTCGACTTTGGACTTTGAACGTGTTGATCGACTAGGATCGTCTTTGGAGTTGTATCCGCAGTGCGAGCTAGTAGGCGTGCGCCACTGAAAGTGCTGTTACTGTTATTAATTAGTGATTTGTCGTTTGTTCCTGTTGCGAATTTGTGCAAGTGGTGTTATTCCTGTTACCTGCGCTTCGTGTTTTCAGGAATATTTGAGAATAAAGTGTCATTCTCCGTTATCCTGCTTGTTGGACAGTTTTCACCGTACACACATCGGACGATTCTTGTAACATTTTTAAAGAATGCAAAAGATTATGTGGAAGTAAGGTGTCGGCTAAAATAATTAAGTGGGAGTTAACTGGTTGACTGCAGAGGAGATGAAAACGGATATTAGTTGAGGGTTAAATACATCCATGGATTCTTCCTCCTTCGTTGGAGGGGCTAGTGTAAGGTGCAATTTACACTAGGGAGGGGCGGTGTACTCCAGGTAGTTTTTTACACGCTCTACTTCAAATGTCCTACTATATATTTTAGTTTATTACTTTTCTTTGTTCAGGAACCATAACAGAGAGAATTGGAGAAAGAAAGGACAGATGAACTAGAAAAAAGAAGAAAATGTATTCGGCTTATAATGAATACACAAGCTTCTTTCATGGAAGGACTCCAATTTTTCGTCGATCGTGAATTGGTCACAAGTTGTATAAAATTTTTAACAACTTTCATTGATAGAGTCGAAAAAATTCCCTCATGGTAACAAAATTATTAGTTTTTCTATGTGCTCCTCTTCAGGAGGCATAATACATTTTCCTTAGCATACTTGGAGGGTAGCATACTGAGTTCGCCGACACAAAAAGTACATAGAATGGAAGGTGGAGGCCAGACTGAACGAATCGGTTAGATTCATTGAACTCGGGGGATGTTCCTATTAGGTTAGAGGAGACAGGACTCAGAAAACAACAGGCGAAAATTCCCAGCAAAAAATATTCATTGGCGTACTCCGTACGCTAGTCCTTCCGTCTAAGGGTTAAGATGGAGTAAATCAAGTTGCCTGAGAATGAGGGATTGGACCTAACACTAGCAACCGTATCTTAGAGACCGTCCGGGAATCGGTTTTACTTCATCGTGGGCTGTGAAATAAAATCAGCTATAGGTATTTTGAAGAAAGCATGCATGCTTTTATTCACACCGATCCCTTTCTAGCAAAATGCTGTGCACTACAAGATAGGTTGCAGATATATTGTCAAATAAATGTTTTTTAAAGTTATTATAGTGCAATATGTTTTACAAACATGACTTTTAGAATATACTTGCGCATTTTAACAATTTTCGTCAATTAATCTTCAGATGAGTCACCATATTCCTTTACGAGTTTTGTTCCTCTGGATCCCTCCTATCAATTCTCTGAGTTTGAGGCGGAATATAAAAGACACAATTTAGTGTTTGTAAGTTATAACATTAAAAAAAATTCTTCTAAAAAATTTTAAAAAAATGCTCTGCCAAAGAATTTTACAAAAATTTAAAGAATTATATGTGTAAGTTTAAATTCTCAGAGAAGTTATTATAGTTCACTGAATATACATTAACTCTCTGACTGCCAAAACGTCTAATACGGCCCGTCATGCACACTGCCAGACAACGGCCCAGCGACCAAAATATGGTTTGCTTATTTCCTTCCCCTTTTTGAAAAGTGTTGGTAAACGGTGGGGAGCAATCTTATCTTTTTTACAATAGTTGTTTCCTCTCCCACTGTCACTCTTGATTGATGTCTCCAGTAAGTGTTCGAGGGCAGATGCTCAATTTACTTTAAGCTCTCTGCTTACTTACTGTTAAAAATTCTTGCTATAGTGCCTGTTAGTTATTACAAATTGTAAACGACCCCATATAGTCAACAAGGGTTTGGATGTTAGAAACATGACGATAAAAGAATCCCCCTCAGCGCAATTGACCACTTGCTAATCAGATGGGGGAGGGAAATGATTACCTTCTTTCATCTCTGACCTCGGCCGGTCTGGGTTTTAAAGAAACTAGATTTCATAGCACTGTGGGTTTCAGAGGGTTAAATAAGGGCATTTAGTAACTATTTCAAACAATTAGGACGTGGGAATCGAAAGATACTACGTAGTGATCCTGTAGTATATTTGTAGATCAACTACGACAGAACATTATGTTTTATATATTTATTTGAATCTGTAGCTGCGAAAGCAAAAGTTACTCACGTAGGATAAAACCACAAACTCAATACGAAGAAACAAACAATAAAATGATCATAGAAGCAAATTCGAATTCATGAATTCTCAGAAAAGACAGTAGTCAATTAAAACGTTTCATTTTCTCACAGATATAAATTAAATTGCGTAAATTACTCTTCCCATCACATTCCGTAAATTACGCCTCCCATCAAATTTCGTAAATTACGCCTTCTGTCAAATTTCGTAAATTACGCCTCCCATCAAATTGCGTAAATTACGCCTCCCATAAAATGGCGTTCATTACGCCTCTCATCAAATTGCGTAAATTACGCCTCCCATCTAATTGCGTAAATTATGCCTCCCATCAAATAGCGTAAATTACGCCTCCCATCAAATGGCGTTCATTACGCCTCCCATCAACAAATATCCCTTGCCTTTTTTTCGAGCACAGTGTCAATTAATTGAGAGTAATACCTTGACGTACAGAATAAGCAGTGGAAACTGAAAATGACACGAAACGATATATCATTCCGGTCACCACAATTCCGAAGTCTTCTCTATCAATGTCAACCTAAAGCCATGCACTGCGAATCGGGTTTGCATTTGTGGGTTCCAATTGATTTATTCGCACTTAACAATCATTCTTTTGAAAAAGAGGACTCTTTTTCAGCCATCATGTGATAAATAAAGGGCTTTGTTTCGATTTGGTATCTTCCACTTCACTGCCGGATAACAAAAGCAAGTGCTCAGTGAATATTGCTTTGACAATTTAACCAGAGTGGTTACAAAAACGTCTTTAACTTTTAGATATGGTAGATTTTCAGCAGTAATCCTAGTAAACAATGTCAAGAATAAAAACGCATCGAAAATTATTTACATTTTTAAAAAATTCTTACCTTTTTATCGAATGTTGACAGTGTATTCAAACTTAATTATAGTTCTAAGAAAGAGATTAGAAAATTATCCAGGATATTAAAAAGGAGATAAATATCGCGCTTGAGTGTTTAGGGAAGGAAAAAAGTATGTAAAAAGTGTGTTAAAATTCATTTCGAGGCTTTAAAACGAAAGAAGTAAATTTATCTAGCGAAATATATCTATTCATTTTAGTCTTCAAGGGCATTAATTCTATTCTTCCCCTCATATTTTCACGTCCAGTAGTGTTCACCATTCCCGCATACGCGGCAGATCTTCTATGGAATCAGATTTCGGAAACTGGAGCCTTTCGATTCCGAAGTACACACCTTGCTACCAGACCACTGCGCGACCATACCACTACAAATACGATTCAAAATAAATAAATGTTTTTTACCAATTACGTTAAAGTTCCCTATATTTGATAAAATGAGATATCCATATTGTTTATTCATCAGTAAGTTGCATGCCCAGAACATTAATACTAATCTATTCACCACGGAAACGCATTACGTCCGATGCGACCCATTGTTTGTCCCCACCATTGTTTTAATTCCCTTTTATACACTTATATCACTTCCATTTTTGTTTGGCGCAGCATAGTCAAATCAATGGCTCTTACGGCATAAAACACCTACGCCTAATGCGATAAAAAGAACAAAGAAACATTCGACTGATTGTAATCGATGTCACTATTTACATTACGAGTGCCTTTGCCATCAAGGGTACAGAAAATATAGCATCACAAAAATAAAAATGACAGCGAACAATTTGCAATGTTAAATAACGTGCTTGTAGTGCATCATTTAATATTACAAAAGAACAAACGTAAGATTTGATATATGAATTAAACAAAGCGAATACTATGTAGATCGCACTGTTTAGAATTTAAATTGATCGCCATTGTAATCTGCTAAAAGTCTAATATGTTCCTTTGTGAGTTTCCTGAATATATAACCATCTTAATGATTTTGGAACATTTTATAATATTATAATTATACAGAAATGTAGGCAAATCCTATAAAAACACATCTTTAATATAATATTTTTTCCTAAATATTCATAGTTTAAATTTAAGGCTAATATATATATATATATATATGAAAGATCAGGCTTTAAAAAAGTGAAAGGCAGTCCATTTTCATCAAGGAAGAGACGATATTTTTTGCTTAAATCTTCTTTTATTTAGGCATCAGGCGTTATTTCTTCATAAGTAAAGTATTTAATTTGTTTGCAGCTCCATGACCAGAATTTCGAAGTTTACGCCCGAGCGGCGCGTTGTTGTTGAAAGCTTACATGCTGGCGTGAAAAAGAAAAGGCAGAAAAGAATGCGCAGAATGCTTAAGTACCCAGAATAGGGAATTCCCCTTGAAACTCGTGATTAGAAAAGAAAGTTGTAGTGCGTTAAATATGATGAAAGTAGAAGTATTTAAAATGAGGTGTCGTTAAGATTATTTAGGAAAGTTAAAAAATTAAAATATCACAATTTCCCCCCTCCGCAAGAGTCGTACGACACCAGGGCCCTTGCTATCGCAAAACCTGCGAAGTTGGACAATTTACTTTTAGAGTACTTTTAAAATTTTGATAAATTGCTTTGGTTGCTGGTCATGGGCTTGAAATTAAGAATATCAACAACATATGTACAATAAGATATACAATTTTTAAAATGCACTTCAGTGAGTACAAGCAAAATATAAATGCAAGGATATTTACAAAAACATAGAAAATATTCATTTAAATATAAAAATTATTTCAATATGTACACAAAAATTTTAAATTAAATATGTTCCCTGGAGTACTCCAATAAAAACTAGCTAGTTGACTGTAGACTGTAACTGTAGTTCCATTCACGTGATGAAAAGTTCTTCAAATAAAAGTTCTTTCAATAGTAATTGAACTACTGATTTGTTTATATGAAAAATAATTTAATGTAAATATTCAATTGTATATGCATCTAAAATTGTATGAAAAAAACATTGATAAATAAAAATATGTTTCAAATATAAAAATAAGAATATACTAATGTTTGATGTCAGTGACATTTCATTGAGTTTAACATCAGTGACAAAAGTATTTTTTTTGTTAATCTTGATGATGTCGCCTAAGCAACTGTGAGTATCACCAAGTCTGGGCAAAAAGGGGACAAGGTCTTTGTGATCTGTTCCATGCATTCTCCCAGAGAGAGAGACAATGCACAAAACAAAACACAATATTGTTAAACACTGTTTTTAAAACAGTAAGTCTCATTTCATTTATCATCGTTTTGTTCTTTGAGAAACACCAAAGAAGAAAAATATGTAAGACTCAGCCCTCCATGGGGAAATGATTTTAGAACGGACTGATTCTTACCAAAAGGGACAGAATTATAAAGGCAAGACAAGTTTTTTTTTCAAGCAATTAATTTATTATTCATGACTTAATTTAAGTTTATCTGGTGAATGAAAACATCTTAATTTAGAAATATGCACCATTTGTGTGGCTTGTTTTGTTAAAGGATTTGGTTTATTAATTTCATAAGTTACTTCAGAACATTGTTTAATAACTTCATATGGGCCAGAAAAAGGAGGAGTTAATTTTCTAGTATTGGGATAATGGAATTCTTCATAAACAACAAGATCACCTGGGTTAAATTTCTTGTCAACAAAACGTGCATCATATCTTATTTTGTTTTTGTTATGGTAATCTATTGTTCTTTGTAAAGCCAAATTACGAGCTTCGTTAACAGGTTCATAATAACTATTTTGACCAATAGGGGAATCATAAGGTAATGTACCAAGCAACAAGTAGGCAGATGGATATGTGGTTATTGAATGGGGAGTTAAGTTATACTCATTAGTAACACTTTCTAATAATTTAGTCCAAGGAACTTTAGTGGAAGTGGAATTAACTTTACATTTAAGCCTAGTTACTAATGATTGATTAACACGTTCAACTTTGCCATTTGTTTGTGGGTGATGGGCTGTGGTTAAAAGATGTTTAACATTATAATTTCTTAGGAATTTTTTAAATCGAGAGGAAGTAAACGCAGCATTTCTATCAGTTAATAATTTTACAGGGACTTGAATTTGGAAAATTTGTTTTAGAATATTAATGTAAGTTTCAGAGTTTTCATTTTTTGAAGGAAAAGCCCAAACATGTCTTGTCGCATGGTCAATCACAATATGAAGAAATTTTTTTGTTGAGTTGTAATAATTGAAACCTCCAACAGTATCTACAGAAATACATTCGAAAGGTGTACTAGTAGGAGGTACTTGTTGGAGTAGGCCAAATCTTTTTTGTTTTCGCTTTTTGTTAAGTTGACAAACAGAGCAATGTTTAACAAATTCAGTTATATCAGAGGTAATATTAGGCCAATAATACTGAGGAGTAATTAAATTTAACATTTTTTGGACACCAGGATGACCAAATTGTTCATGAGCTTGATTTAACAATTTAAGTCTTAATGAAAATGGCACAACTATTTTGTACAAATTTCTCTTTTTTATTACTATTACATCTTTAACTTCATGATACTTAGGTCCACAGAGATTATCATTTTTTTGCTGAGTTTTTATTTCATTTATGTCTAACAAATGTACTGCATGTTGAAGATGGTGAGAAACTGGATGCCTAGATAACATATCTGCTTCAATGTTAGTGCAACCTTTTTGATATTTAATTTCATAGTCAAACATACTTAACTTTAATGACCAGCGGAATAACCTACCTCTTAAGTTTTTAACATTTTTGAGCCAAACGAGAGCCGCATGATCAGTATGAATGACAAATTTTTGACCGTGGAGGTAATAGTAAAATTTATCCAAAGCATCAACTATTGCAAGACATTCTAACTCGGTTATAGCAAAATTTTTTTCATAGTCTCTTAAAGTTCTAGAATGATAAGCTATTGGATGTAAAATATCAGAGGCATCAGGTTGTTTCAAAACAGCTCCAACACTTTTTTGTGATGCATCGACAAAAACATGACAAGTTACATCAGGGTTATATAAATTTAAAACCGGTTTAGTTGTTAGGGTTTCTTTAAGCTTGTCAAATGCATCCCGACATTCATTTGTCCAGTTAAATTTTACATCTTTTTTCAAAAGTTGATTTAAAGGATATCTAAGTTTAGCATATTGAGGAATAAATTTATTGTAAACATTTACAGAACCTAAGAACCTTTGAAGTTCTTTAACATTAGTGGGTGGTTGCAATTTTTTGATAGTTTCAATATTAGCATTATTAGGGGAAACTTTACCTTGTTCAACTTCATAACCCAAAAAGCTAATTTTAGTTTGGGCAAAAACACATTTGGATAGTTTCAATTTAATGTTTTCTTTTTCACATATTTCAAAGATTGTTTTAAGATGTTTCCAATGTTCTAGTTCAGATGAAGAGTACACAATGATATCATCAAAATAATTGCAAGCAAAATCAATTTTATATTTAGTTAATATTCTTCGAATTAATCTATTAAAAATGGCAGGAGCTACTTTAATGCCAAATGGTAATCTGCACCACTCATATAAGCCAAAATTTGTGCAGAAAGCTAGTTTTTCAGTATCTTTTGGGTGAATGGGCACATGCCAATACCCCGAAGCCAAATCCAAAGAGGAAAAAATTTTTGCTTTTGATAATTTATCTAGTAGACTATCCATGAAGGGTAAGGGTTCAGAGTCTGATTTGCATAGAGCATTTAATTTCCTGAAATCTATGCATAATCGAGTCTTTTTACCCTCATCACGTTTAAAAGCTAAAGTTACAGGAGATGAATAGGGACTATTACTTTCTTTAATTAAACCAGCTTGCAACAATTTCTCAACCTGACTCTTTATTTCTTGTTCCTCAACAGGAGAAGTACGATAAGGTCTCAAACTAACTGGCAAGTCAGAATTGAGCACAATTCTCTGTGGTTCAACTCTGAGTGCACCAACATCATACTTGTCCTTTGAAAAAACTGAATCAAAATTTTTTATTATGTCTTTTACTTCTTTTCTTAACTCACATTTATTCTCTGTGACAGACTGAGGAAGGTTAACCTGATCTTCAGTGGTCTGAGAACAATGGGAGTTTATTTGTTTACATTCAGAAATATGTAAAGAAATGTTTTGTTTGTTTTTATCATTTGAATGATTTTTATCATTTTGACTTTTATTTAAGTTTTTTCCATTTTGAAAAATTTTTTGTTTACTGCAGTCTATAGTTATGTCATATTTTGACAATTCTGGCATTCCTAGGATTATATAAGGTAAAGTATGATCTAGAACATACATAGTCACATTTTTGTTTATGGTACCAATTTTTAATGAAAATGTACATGTTTTAGTAAGGCTAATTGTACCCCGGGTTTGCTGCACAATTATACCTTGAGCATTTGTCATTTTTAAATGGTTTTTTGTCACTAAATCACGTGGGATTAAAGAGATAGTTGAACCAGTGTCCAAAACACATGGCTTCGGGTTTCTTTTGTAGTATCCGGATACTGTAGGTAATTGTCATTGTTGATTTTCCTCCTTTGGAGGGTCAAAGTTAGGTGGAGCAGGATTGGGAGATGGTAATTGTCCTGCGGAAAGTCCAAATGAGAAAGTTTGTACCCAATGATAAGCATTGGCAATGCCTTGTTTTGTGCAAAGCCAGCATGGTGAAGGTGGTAGTTTC
>BGPR01019453.1:0-29264 GCA_013235015.1 Araneus ventricosus
GCCTCCACTGAATATGTGTATTATCAAATCTGTTTTTTTCTCTTGGGGAAAAAAGCACTAACATTTTCTCTACAGGCAACTTATGGTTGCGTTTTATTTTTGAAATCAAATTTGATTCCTCCACTTTGCACGTTGCCTAATAGATCACCAGCTAGATGGATCAGATTGCCTACCATTATTTTATGGTTACTTTGTAGAAGAATTTGAGTTTGAAATATATTCAAAACGACTAACAAGGAGAGGGCACGACTTGGGAAATTCAAATCGAGATGAAACTTGGCATAGTAGTAGCATACCATTAGGGTGTTCGCCCATTAATCTAAAAAAGTGCAATGCCCAGTCAATTCGGAGGAAATGGCCCTCAAACTTTGGGCACAACTTATATACCAGTAACTCTTCACAAGCAATCAGTACTCTGATAGCTTAGATGTCAGCGTACTCGATTACCATTCGCTAGGTCCGCAGTTCGGTCCTGGCTGCGTTTTTTTCAATATTATTCCAAATTAAATTAAAAATTAAAAAAAATATTTTAAATTAAAACTTTAATTATTTTTATGCAGAAAATAACTTTCTTGACACCTTTCATTTTCATGAATAAGTTCTTCATCACTCACAATAATTTTTTCAGCCAGGATGGCCAAAGTATTTTGGAAAATTTCTTCACCCATCAACATTGCTTCATGAGAAATTGAAGCTGAAGATTCTGATGAAATTAAATTATTTTGAGCCAGTAAACCTTGATAATAAATAACAGCATCTTTTAATCTCAACTTTGACACTTCATTGTATAGTGATTCTTGTGTGGTTCCATCTTCAACCTCCGACACACTAGCAGTATTACAATTCATAGACATTTTCACTTTAGAATATTTTAACTTTCTGTATTATGCTAATTTAATCAAAAAGCAATGCGAAGCACTTCAAAATCCAAGGTGAATAACCTCGTTTGTTCAGGGCTTCTAAAGGAATAGAAGTAAAAGCACTGTCGAAGAATTTCATACGATAATGAGTAAAGCCATTTATCCATTGGTCCCTTTTCAATTATTGAAATTTCGGACCATCTGCCTACGCATTTAATTGATTAACAGTTGCTCTCTGCTATTTTTATTCCAGCATTAAAATATTGTACCATCTGCATATGTATTCAATATATTAACATCTGCTCTCTACTGTTTCCAAGATAAAATAAGAACGAAGAATTTGTGAATATAAAAACCCAATAATTTAAAACTTTCAATGAATTTAGAATGAGAATTTTAAGTATAGTTAATATTTATCCCCATTAAAGATGTATTTATAATTATTTTACCGTTTATATATTATTTTTATGATTATTTTATTTGTAATTCAAGTATCATATAAATAAAGATATTTTCTGCATAAAAATAATTAAAGTTTTGATTTAAAATATTTTTCAAATTTTTAATTTAATTTGGAATAATTAAAAAAAAATAAAAATAAAGAAACCTCAGCCAGGACCGAACTGCGGACCTTTCGAATGATAAGCGAGCGCGCTGACATCTGAGCTATCTGAGCACTGATTTCTTGAGAAGAGTTACTGGTATATAAGTTGTGCCCAAAGTTTGAGGGCCATTTCCTCCGAATTGGCTGGGCATTGCACTTTTTTAGATTGATGGGTGAACACCCTAATGGTATGCTACTAATATGCCAAGTTTCAACCCGAATTGAATTTCCCAATCGTGCCATCTCCTTGTAAAATCAGTAAGATAGCAAAATATTTTGTTTCCATTTTGGTGACTTTCAATAATTCGTAATTTTATCATCGTTAAACTTACTTTCTATCAAAAACTTTATCCTAAACATACCCATTAACACCACACCTAATACGCGCAGAAAAGAACTAAATTTATTCACTTCATGTAAAAAGGCGAACATGTGTTAACGCAAAAGAGCAGTTTCTGGTGCGGGAGAACCATTACCGCAAGTTCACACAATTTATCTACACTAATATTTCATTTCAAGATCATATATAAAACATTCCTACCATTGAGAAAAACATTAACACAATCATCGCTATCGGCGAATTAGTTGCAAGCTCTAAGAAAGACAAAAAATAACCGTGCTCGCTCTAGATAATTTATAAATCAAAAATGAAAGAGGCGAACGCATTCTGCGGACATCTATTAATATGTTTAACATAATAATTTTTTATGCAAGTCATGTTCTAGTGCTCAGCGAAGATTCCTGAAGAACGAGAAATCTCCTCCTAGCGGCGATGAATGTGTTAAATGGTCACCCGACCTACCCTGGACCACTCGGTGAATTTGAATGTCTAGGTCGCCACGTATAGTAACACGGGTAAGGTGGTCAGTTACAGAATGACCATCACAGGCCCCTGCACCAACCCTCCCAAATGAGGTACTTCCCGTCATCGGCGACGACCTTCACCAGAATTACAACACCCCGAGGAGAAGCGTGAACCGCTATACTGAGTCGGGCCATTTCTCATTCATGTACCCGCGATGCCTTCCCACCCTCGGGGGACTTCCCACGGAGAAAAAAATATCTTAGAATATCATTAGTTAATAACATATATAATGCAGTGCTTACCTGAACAGTTCGAAGCTAAAGTGAATAAAATAAACAGTCGCAACTCTACATTTAATTAATATAAATAGTTCAACAGTAAAATTATGCATTCATGTGACGCAGCAGTCAAATGATAAACGTGACTGCACATGCTGTCTAACTTCACGTTACCCTGTGCTGTGAACTAACATGCTTTTCCTTTCTGAATGATATCGTTACGAACATGGATAGTCGCTTCCCAGCAATGTTAATCTTATGGTTGGGAAGACATTTCTACAGAGTAATGCCGGGAGAATGGAGCCATCGGCCCTGACATTGGCGACCATTTTGGCGACGAAATATAATGAATGAAGATGATGACGAACAACATGAAAAAGATTACATCAATTCACAGGTTTTTTAGTAATGTAGTAAAGATGGGGAGCTATTAAGGGTTAAGTGTGGAATTCCTGTTCGTCATCATCTTCATTCATCATTTTTGTTTCATTCACACCGTGATAATCGAGACATTGTATATATTCTTTTATTTTGTTGTCAATTCTATGTGTAAACACCAGCTTTCTAATTTCTTCATTTGCCATTCTTCTGTATGCTGTAATTTTTTTGCAACTCATTGAAGTCCGCCTACATCTATCAAACCGGATAGGAACCACATGAGCTCTAGAGACGACGGTGTGGTGTTAAAGGGATCTCAAAAGCGCTGGAATTTTCTTCATATCTCTATTCGGGGCCGAGATCCGATTTTTATCCAGATGATTCTATGTGATGACACGGCCTGTCGGGGAGACTATAAAAGGACCGTGCTCGGATCATAGAGCAATAGAGAGAGTTGATGGCCTTTGGTACGTGTTGATCGACTGGGATCGCCTTTGGAGAGCTAACGTTTTTGGAATCTCTCTTTGGAGTTTTATCCGCAGAGTGAGCTAGTAAGCTGATAGACGCCGAGCGGTACTGAAAGCGCTGTTGCTGTTATTATTAGTGAATTGCTGTCTGTTTGTGTTGCTAATTTGGGCAAGTGCTGTTTTTCCTGTTATCTGCGCTTCGTGTTTCCCGGAATATTTGAGAATAAAGCGCATTTCTCCATTATCCGGCTTGTTGAACTGTTTTTGCCGCACACTCGCCGGACGATTTTTGTAACAATATGCTGTGGAATGCAAAACTAAATTGGTGTGGCGCAGATGCGTCATGGGAGCAGAAATTAATCGTCCATTCCTTTAACAAGTTCACTGCCATGTCCCGCCCCAGCGCTTTATAGAGAGGTTCGGACTTTCTATCTAACTAGAAGATTTATGCTCGTCTAAGACGGGCTTTTAGCCCTCTAAACATATCTCATATCCCACTGTCACAGATTCACTCATGAAAGTTATAATGGAAAATCTCATGTACATTGGCAGAGTGCTTAAGAAATTTAAACCAGCGGGAGTGACCTCCCCGAAACTTTCTCGCATACGACCAGTAATGTGGGGTGGGTAAACACCCAGTTGGTAGGTAAATATGTTTGGGGTATTTAGCCAAGGTCTGAAAAAAAATTATGAATGGTGATTTACAATAAAACATATAAAACTTATGAATTCCCAAAAACTTAATATTTTGCAAAAAAATTGCGTATGTTCGCAATTTTTACGTTAGCTGAGATACCACAACTTTATTTAACGTTTTTGAGTAAGAAATCTTACTATAGATATCGCACAACATTTCACTACACCTCTGGTTAATCACGGAAGTCCATCTCGAGAATGTCAAAATGTCAGTTTCGTTTTGGGGATTGCCATCATTTCGGAAGCGCGTGTTTGCGGCTCGCTACAATTTCCGCCAAGATCAAACACCATCTATACTCACTCGAGTAAAATAAGCGAAACGCTCGCCAACACACAGTCGTGATGTGCATTTTGAACTAAATATGCAATTTGAACACCTGCTTTTCAACCGATTGAGATGAAAATTGGACACAGATCTATGATTAATATTAGCATCCGCGATATCAAGTTTTATTTATCTAAGCCAAAGGGCTTATGAGATACAAGTATGCGATTATACAGACCGACAGACAGTCAACCCTTTGACGGATTTGGACCAAAATTCATGACGATAAAACTGTGTACCAAATTTTATCCATCTAGCTATTCAAGTTTTTGAGTTATAATGTTCACTTGACTTCGGACATACAGAAAGACAGACTTCCCGTGGACGAATTTTGTCCAAAATTTGAAAGAAACCTACAAATTATGTTTAAAGACCACATACCAAATTTTATCCCCGTAGCTCTAATAGTTGTCGAGTTATCGTGTTCACAGACAGACAGACATGATTCCAAAATTGTGTTTTTCGAACTTAGGGAGGTCTGAAACGTGGAGATTCGTCAAAATCTCGAGTTCGAATTTTTTGACGATTACAATACTTTCTCTTTGTATACTTCGTATACGAGAAAGTAAAAAAGCATGAAAAACAGAATGATGAATCAGTTGACAATAATCATCCTTTAATAATAAGCTTACTTTTAACAATTACTTTCGTTTCGTCCGAGTAAAAATAAGACAAAATTCACTAACAGAAAAAAATACATTACCAACTACAAAATAAAAAGAATACTGAAAGAAAATAATAAAAAAGAAAGTCTACTGCTATCTCTGCTCAATTTATATATGAAAAACGTCATGAATCAATTGCCAAGAACTTTCGTTTTCATAAATAACTTTACCGAGGGTATAATGAAAATAAAAAAAGAAATGAAACAGATGAAGTCATTTTATTGAAATTTATTTCAATCCAGCATGAATAAGTGAAATTTACGATCTTCTTGCTTAGCTTTAATAAAAAAAAACCCTGTCTGAGTTCTTTCTTCACAACAGAAATCGGATGTTCGCGTTCGTTAATGACGCAGAGCAAAGGGGCGTGTTTTTTTAACTCCTCACGCGTTACTTCAATCTCTGGCGTTTTATTAGTATAAATTAGATGACTCCTCCTGTACTATCTGTTAACTGTAACAGAGAAGGAGTCATCTAATTAAATAGTAGGTGTGAATCACAGATGTTAGTCAAACGGCAGCCAATGTGTTATGAGGAAACATTGTACTATACGCGAAAATTATGAACCAGTATTCACCTTAGCAAATGCGGGATGCCAGACGAGACTGATGTAAAAAACAAAGTTAATTTTTTGATGAAGTCGATAATCATCTATATTCATGAAATTAGTTGCAGCATTATATTTCCATTTTTCGTTTGAAAATGAAAGGGATTAATTTCAGAAGATTTACTTAATACTATACATTAAAATCGGTAGAATATGCGGAAAACTTTAATTCCATTTATATTAGCACCGGAGAAGTTTGAAGAGTATTAAATTAAGCAGTTCAGCAAAAAAACAACCCAAAAAAAATTACTCGCTGATTAAATTGCGGTGTTTTTAATGGAGGAGGTAATTTTTTTCCCGGCCAAAGCGGATTTCTTTTTTTTTTCATCCCACTTTCTTCATTTTGGAGAGAGATTCTCATTTTCTGACAAACGCAGAGGCTTATCATTAATCCTTTCCTTAATTGCGCCCTGTCCGTATAGTTAAGAAAAGCATTAAAACAAGAGTGGACGCGTTTTAGTTTAAATACGCAAAATGATTAGATGTGATCAAAAAGAAGTGGGAAAAAAACAACAACATTGCTTTAAAATCAAACTAAAAGTAAACATTTCATGATTAGAAAAACCATTTGCAGCTTAACCACTTAACAGCTACTTTTTTCTGCTATATTGTGTCCAAAAATAAGCACATTTTTATATGCAATTTTGTATTCAAATTTTATAAATCCAAATCAGCAGTCAGAAAAGTTACAAGTATTGATTTTATTAATTTTTGATTTCATTTGCAGGGGGAAAAAGGACCTACAAACTGATTTACCTAATCTAACCTGACCTAAAAACTGGTTTATATTTCTTTTGCTATCCAACATTAATCAGACTGTTAGAGCCATTTACTAGAAACATTGCAAAGTAAAGAAAATGAAAAAGCCGAGAAAATCAGTGGATAGGCATAGAAAAATAACTTGTCCGAGCGGCGTTCGGGAAAATCAAGGATCAAGGAAGTTCCTTTTCGCACTGCCAGTGGTTAATGCTCAGCGATTTCTTTGGTTAAGTTATACAGTCGGACCTCTATTTAACGAAGTCGCTAAATCCCGAAAAAAAGTTCGTTATATGGAAAATTCGCTAAATAGAGATTCACCTTTTAAAATACTTTAAACTACACAAAACAGGTTTTAAATTCATAAACACTAAATATTATTATTAAAACAGTAATTAATCACTCCTTTATTTTGTAAAATAATATCTATTTGCTTTATATATCTTACCCATCAAAAAGAAATCTGCAAGGAAAACAAGATTAAAACAAAACATTGTCCGGGAATACACTGTATTTTCAATTTTAAAAAATAATTTTATATTAAAATTAATGAATTTTAATGACATTATCGCATTTATTATAACAAGTAATTTTAAGCACAAATTACCACATGCATCCTTAAATTTAATAACTGATAAAGTCTGTTAATTTTGTCTGAGTTTTTTGTTTAAAAAAGTGTTTTGTCTCATAATACGTCTCGCATCCTTGCAATGCACCAAAAGCCCCTTCAGGCGTATTGTTTCAAATGGGTATATTCATGACGTATGAATATGCCCATATTCAATGGGCATTTCATGACGCATTTCATCATACGAATGTTTGTTGATTTTTGCATCATAATCATTCCCATCTGCATCATCTTCGTCGCAATCAATTGCTGCATTGTTTTTATTTTTCACACTGTCCAAAATATCCAATTCAGTTAGTGTTTCCGAGGTTTAGCTTCAGAATCAAGTGAAAGAAAATCATCAATCAGCACATCATTGCTTTTCTTTGATGCTCAAGAACTTTTGCTTTGACATTTTCCAGCTACAAGAACCGAAATTACCAGCACGACTCCGATCAACAATCTAGAAAACGGGAGACTAGTTCAAGGACACGGGACAGCTCCATTGAGGGTGAAAGGAGGATATTGAAAGTTTTTCTAGTGAAGTGGACAGTGGGGGGTGGGTAATGGTTGCACTTCCCGGATGAAATGCAAAGAATGATATCGATTTTACTGCTCTCGGCGAGTTAGGCGACTGGTAAAGCCAGTTCAAGGACATTGGTCACCATAAAATGTGTTAAAAAGAAAGAATAAGTTTGAAATTTTCAGAAATATTTTGAGAAATAAGAGAAAAAAAAATATTGGATCACAAGAAAAAGTTCGTTAAATAGAGAATGCGCTTCGCTATTTGGAGGTTATTTTACGAAGAAATTCGCAAAATGTTCTTGGTTCCCAGGAAAAGTTCGCAAAATAGAGGTTCGTTAAATAGAGGTCCGACTGTATTTACGTCCCGTTTTGCAGCAACACAAAGGTTATTTTGGGACGGACCGAGTAATTTTGAAGCGTGGTCAGATTGCTAGGACGATACCAGAGCCGGTACCCCCTCTCCAGCTTCCGCTCCTGACGGATTTAACCCTCTGACTGCATAATTTTTTGGAATTGCTATTTAAATTCAACGTTTTATAACATGTTCAAATACCGTTGAACCAACCTAATTGTTGTTTACATGCAGGACTTTATTAGTATAATATGATTCAACGTTTTAAAAGTACTAAGTAAATCCATTAGCTTGCGAAAATCGCAGGATGCAGCAGAAAATGTACTTCCTTCCAACCTGTAGAAATTGCGGGATATGCAATCAGAGGATTAATGTGCGCCAGACCCATTTACACATTAGTTCTTTGGCGGAATCGGGTTTCGAATCTGGAGCCCTCCGGCCCCAAATCTGAAACCTTACACCAGACCACGACGGCCCTAAGCGTTTGATGAAATAGGTTTTAAAATGTCGCAGATTTTATTTCTAAGTCGTAGCTGTGTGAAATGCGTAGGCTGTCTCAAAAGAAACCAAACTTTTAAAATGAATCAATAATTGGTAAGAAAACCCTTTAACTCTCCGTCAGTCGCAATCATTTCCTTCTTTATATGGGCGCAATGTATCTCAAAATTAAATCGATTCAATGATGTCTTCATATGGTTTTGATTATTTATCCTTTATAACTATAATAATTAGTCCTAATGAAAATGTAAACGATTATTTTGTAAGAAAAATTCAAATTGTAATGAGTTAAAAACAGCTAAAAGATGAAGATTGTGTGCGTATCTATTACAAACGAGGTAGAGTCAATAAATTCACGGAATGGTCGCCTACATTCACGTAGGTGTTTGTCGGAGGGGAAATATCTTTTTTGAAGGCTGGCAGCACTAATAAGGTAAACACACAGCCATCTGGAATTCATTTCCGGTACTGTCGGCGTTAGCTGCAGATCATTTCTGACAAAGATAATTTTTCATTCGTCGGATTTTGAAATGTGTCTTTGGAGCAGACTGCAAACATCAAATTCTGCGTTTTGCTCGAGAAATCACCTTCTGAGATGCTGAAGAAAGCATACGGAGATGATGCCATGAAAAACGCGGCTGTATACGAGTGGCATAAGGGGATAGTGGGTACGAGGCAAAGTGATGTTGGAGGTTTTTTTCGATTACGATAGCGTTATTGACTATGAATTTATTCCTGAAGGCCAAACTGTCAATACAGAACTTTACCTGGAGATTCTTAAACGGGATGCAATCAGACGAAAACGATCTGAAATCTGGGCAACAAACGATTGGTTTCTTTTACACGACAATGCTCCACCACATCGCGCTCTGATTGTGAAAAAGTATCTGGCCAGACACAGTGTTACCACTCTGGAACACCCTCCTTATCTCCCGACGTAGGACCAGCGGATTTATACATGTTTCCACGGCTGAAAATGAAATTGAAGGGACACCGTTTTGTGGATTCAGATGAGATGATCGAAAATGCGACGAAGCAACTGAAGGACCTCTCAAAAAATGGATTCCAGGAATGTTTTGAACAGATATATGAACGCTGGAAGAAGTGTATGGATGCAGGAGGAAAGTACTTTGAAGGACAATAAGGTCAAATTATTGTTCTATTTTTTAATAATTTGTAATTGACCTATTCCGGGAACTTTTTGACCCTATCTCGTACATTGGAACCCCGGGAATCCGAACTAATTAGGGCTGATTTTTGTTCGAATTCCGGGGAATTCGGATTATCCGAGCAAAATACTCTTGATATACCGAATGCAGTAGGGTTCACTGTAAAAAATTTCCTCGCAAAATTACGGGCAGCCCAGGGTCCGTCCATTGCCCGTTAAAATTCATTTTGCCCGTAAAACATTCTGACCGTGATTTTACGAATGCGACCGTAAACCTATGGCCGTGTTTTTCTGGCCACTGACCGTAAATTTGGAAGTTGACCGTATGAAAATTCTCTTTACTTTCTGGTCAGTGCCCGTAATTGTGGAAGCTAACCGTATAAAAGTGCTCGTGATTTCCTGGTTACTGCCCACAATTTTGGAAGCTAACCGTATAAAAGTGGCTGCCATTTTCTGGCAACTGCTTCCAATTTTGTTAAGTTGTCTGTATAAAAGTATTCGTTACTTTACGACTAGCTTTTTTAAATCTGGAAGTTTTCCGAATAAAATTACTCATTATGTTCTGGATAATGCTCACAATGTTTAAAAGTTGACCTAATAGAAGTACCTATAACTTCTGACTATGACCTATAGGTCTCTGTAAAAAAAATCCCGCAAAATTTACGGTTTTAAACTGGCAGCGGGGTTGGTTGTGCAAAACCGTAAAAGTTACGAAGTAAAACCGCAGCCACAACAGTTTTTTACCATACAAGAACAAGTTTTTCCCGTAAAAGTTAGAGAGTAAATCCGTAGTCACAACGGTTTTTCACCATTCCTCCGTAAGAGTTGCGAAGTAAATCTGTAGTCGCAACAGTTTTTTACGATACGAAAACACATTTTCTCCGTTTGTTTTAGTTTTAATCTGATTACATAAAAGTTTTTAATCGGTGAAGTTACAACCAGTTAAAATAAAAAAAATACAGTATAATTCCACAATCGGAACTGTTTTTAACTAGTCGGGCACAAGTTTACTCTGTAGTTTTTAGTTTTAAACTGTTTACAAAACCATATGGAATTGTTGAAGTTACAACCAGATACAGTAAAAAATATGCTGCAATTATACAGTGAAAATGGTTTTAACCGCAAAATAATGGAATGGAATTACACTCAATACTACATGGTTTACAAATCAGGATAAAATATACATTGCACCTATACAGTTTTACGCACAAAATAATGGGTTTTCTCTGAAACCTAGTTTTGAAGTGTGGATAAGATGGTAAAGTCATCTTTTAAAACAGTATAGAACTATTGCAGAGCATATAAGTTAAAGAAAAATGCTGTGCAGTACTTAATTCCTTTAATTCATAATACTGCCCATATATAATGTTTATGACTTTATTTATTTATTACTTTTTACTTCAATAACTTTCACAAATTTAGATTACAATAGTCTATAACTAATTATGTTTAAATATTATTCAATTATACAGAGTAATGCAAATTAAAGCAAATCATTTCAATATGTATGTTGAGGACACTTATTAAGTATCAAATTATATAAACATGTTGAAAAAAAATCTGTATAAATGAAAAAATAAATATTGTGGGGCGATTCGCACGGTAAAAGTGGCAAACAAGTTGAGGGTAAAAAGAAGATATCTGAGTATGTTTCTACTCATTAAGGTGCAGTATTCATTCTCTAAGACCAATTTGAATACTTATTAGCTTTGTTTCCGATTCGTAATTCTTATTTTTTTCCTCGAATTTCAGTCAAAATTTTCAATTGGCCAATATTTATCTGTTCATAAAGACTCTTTCAGTAATCCGCCAACCAACAGACGCTTCGAGGAAGCGGTTGTCGGTGATTGGCCTAAGATGATGAAATTCAAAGTTTCATAACCTTCATAACTTGGTAAATTTAAGTCTACCCAACATTTACCTACTTGGTAAATTGAACCTAAAATCGAGCCAATCTTCTGATCCTTTTTTTTACCCGGTTATTGAATTTTAAAAAAATATCCGGTTATAACCGTGACAAATAAAATAACCGAAAAACCCGGTTAACCGAAACAAAAAACCGGTAAGTTTTTCCTATCCGTAATGTTAGGCTCCTAGAATCAAGTCGAACTCCTAAACTACCATTTCGATATTCGTTGCACTATATTCGTTTTTGTTAAAACAAGGAACGTGATTCCTTATCAAACGGCACCGACTGTTAAATTTATATTTAAAGATGATACACTAAAGATATATAGACGGCTATTACTTCTTCAGCCAAAGTTTAACAAGAGAAAAAAGATACTGGAAAAAAAGATTTAATCCAACAGCGATTTTCAATTTACCAATCCCAGCGTACCGTGCAATATTGATCGGACAATTTAAAGGATTAGGTAAACATTTACGACCTCTAAGTGAAATAAATCTGTGGAGCACTCCGCGGGGAACACTTAAACTTTATCTCTCTTCTCATCATTAACCTTGGCCTCTAACTTCGCCATATGGCGCGTTTCGAAACCTCTCGGCGACGGCCAAACGGCTTTAAAAAATTTAACCGCAATTCTGTATTTATGGTCCCAGTCCTACCATCAGCACTTGTCTTTTTCGATTAAATCCGCAAAAAACCCAGAATCGGAATTTTGACATTCTCCCACACGGGATGGATGATGGGTGGATATTCCCCGACTACCTGTTACAGCATATCCATTATTAGTAATGATGTCATCGTGTATTAATTAGTTGTTATGATAAAACTGCTCAGGTGTGTTTTGGTTTGTCAAAGAAGGTCAAGGATTGGTGCCAGTGATGAATTTATCAGGCGCTGCATCGTGTCTCCAATTTTTAGGGCTTGGAACTAGTTTTCCACACCTGTTTCGATTGGTATACGCTTCCAATAAATTTTGTTGTCTTTCACATAATTTGCAATGAATTTTGGAAATATAACTGATAAATAATCAATATGCCTTCTGCCAGAGCCGGCCCGAACAAAAGCGGACCCCGGTACGAAGTTGACTTGCGGGGCCTTGAAAAAATTTCTCCCAACAAAATAATTTATTGCTTTTTGCTATTTATTACATTTCACAATTTGGTTAAGTAAAGACTAAAAAAAAAACTTGAAAATAATAACTAATTAAAATATTTTTATAAAGTTAATATTTTAATCACACAAAAAATCGTTAATAAATTAAACAACAAAAACAACTGCTTCATATATAAAATTTGGTATTCAACTTACTAAAATAAGTTTATAATACGTGATTTTTGTTTCATTTTGTTATAAGTTCTATAGCAAATTCGTTGATAATATCATTATGATTTAGATTTTTGGTTAATGCGGATTCGATAGATAAAATGCCTCAGCAAAGTAATTTTTCGCCTCTAATGCTAGATCTCAAGATATTTTTTTATTATTTTTAATCTTGAGGAAGATTTTTCTCGAACGTTATTGGTAAAGTCAATATAATTTTAGAACAGAAGTAAAATTTGGATACAATTTAAATAAATATTGTAATGCAATATTGTAATATTACATTACAATATTACAGTGAATTGTAATGTATATATTTTTCCTATACTGCAGCAAACACTTATGTGAATACGAATCGTGTACTAAAAACTGAAAACATCATTAAACCTTTGCGGTCGATGCCGCCACAGTGGCGGCATTCGCAAGTCGTCGTAGAAGTCGTTTTCTGTTTTATTTTAGACCCACACCCAGTGATGTAAAATACCCAGGTATTTATTTTTAAGGGTAAATACCCTGGGTATATACCCGGGTAAATACCCAAAATGGGTATTTACCTGGGTATTTATTTTTGAATTACCTCTATTCAAATAAAACACAAGCACTGCTATGAAATATGATGTCTCTATGTAATATAAATATATATAGAATAAATATTGAACATGAAATAAGGTAAAAAAAAGAAAACTTGTAATATATGAACCTTTTAAATTCTATAAAAACTAAAAAAATGAATCAGAAAAAACAAAAACGCAATACTATATCATGGATCTTACATAAAATACGTGGCTTAAATATCAATCCTTTTTAAAACTCAACTAAATTTTTAAAAAGATAATGTTGAGTTTGGTTTTAAAATGATAAAGAGCTGATATTAGAAACTAAAATGAAAGATACAATTGTTTATAATTCTTTTTGGATTAATTAGTCAAAGTACCAGACATAGCTGATAAGTTAGCAGATGTTTCAGTTCTACAGTTTTTAAAAGTCAATTATTCTGAAAGTAATATTCACTTATATTACTTTCAACAAAAGTAAGTTATTTTTGCAACAAGATTTCAGGAACAAGAAATGTGAATTTTTTGTTGCTGAATCTTGTGTAGTATTTGACGGTACAGTAGACATACAAACTCGCACTCAGTTTCCTGGTTAGACGGTATTCATCTGGATCATGAACATCAATACATAAATTATCTTAAAACTCTAAATTTGATGTAAGTGTCATGGTTGGAATCTGATTAAAAGAAAATTCATTAACTATTTTATCCCTTTCAAAACCTTTTTAATCCATCAAGACTTTCGAAACATTTTTTTTTATTTCTCCATTTTGCTTGCATTGGCAAGTTTGTACTCAACTTTATAGTACTTACATTGGATACTTTTATCATTCTTAACATTAAAAGCTCCAAGAAGGTAACTTTCCCCTTTTTTTTACTTTTTAATGCAAAATTTACAGTAATATTAATATACACGAAGTAAATGACTAACTATTCATAAACCAAAACAAGAATGTTTGACTTCCTGCATGGCAACGTGTGTAAATTATGGATCACAAGATTCACTGGCACTGTCTGTCTCTACTAATAATTAAGGAAAATGTGTGTGTTTTGGCGCTCTACAGGACAGACCGCTAGGCCAAGAGCAACGAAATTTGGCACAAACATAATTTGGAGGGTGGGAATGTGCACCTATTAACCGTTGTTTTTTTAAATTTTAATTAATTCAAAATTAAGCGAAATTTTGGAGTTTTTCCTTAATAACTACCGAAAATAGTACAGCACAAAAATTATTTTTACACCATCTGAAAATTTAAAAGCGTATCTTTTCAATGATAACAATTAAGTTTTCATTTCATTTTTTCTCTAATTTTAATAAATTTTTTAAAATATTTTTTCATTCATTGTTACAATGAAATTCAAACCGTTTTCATTGTTTAAACAAATATTCAATTGCGTGTTTCTCTTCCATTGTTAAAAGCTAATATAATATTCTATTGGGTTTTCTTTTCTTTTTTTATTTCATCAATTTTTCTGTGAAATCTGTAAAGAAAGTCCTCAAGATAGTAAATATATAAAGAATTAATCCAGTAAACTGAACGATTATGGTTGCTATGATTAAATTCATTTTATTAGTATGTTTTCAGCCAATTAACATGCTGCTGGACGTAAAACTTGCCGTGTTATTTCGATGTTGAAATAAATTTGCTAAATTAAATTTCGCGTCGATTACGTACAATTAGATGTAACTTGGCATGAACAGTTACTTGACTCCATCAGGGACTTTCATACAGACAAGGAACAGAACAAGTGCAAGGCTACGTTAAGAAC
The DNA here is from genome assembly GCA_013235015.1 of Araneus ventricosus. NCBI lineage: Eukaryota > Metazoa > Arthropoda > Arachnida > Araneae > Araneidae > Araneus > Araneus ventricosus. The sequence goes on from BGPR01019453.1 coordinate 15,139, forward strand.
GCGGGATAAATCTCTATCGCAATTTGAAGTTTAAAATTATTTTGTTAAGGGAACCGTGAATATCAAACTATACATAAGAGAGTCAGTTGAAATTATATTCCCGGCGAACAAGCTGGTCGCCGATGGCGGCTAGTATAACATAAACGGCGTTAAAAATAATTATTCTATTTTAAGTGACAAAGTTTCAAATCGTAAAAGCTAAATTATCTCCCGATCCCGTTAAGTTTTAGAATACTTTATTCTGAATCCTGATAGCAATTGTTTTTTGTTTATATAATTTATTCAAAGCTACATTTTTTTAATACAGAATACCCAGTTTAGGGGTACATATTATTTTTTTATTTCATTTTGAATCATCAATCGCAAATATTTTTAAAAAAAACAAGTTTTGTGGTATTTATAATTTTTATATTTCATTTTGAATCAACATTCGGAAATGCATTTTTTGCAAAATATCCAGTTTGCAGGTATTTTTAAATTTTATATGTTTTATTTTGAATCACCATTCACAAATGCAATTTTTTTCGCAAAATATTCAGTGTAAGGGTATTTATAAATTTAATGCTTCATTTTGAATCACACCATTCTCAAATACTTTTCTTGCAAAATACCCAGTTTTGGGTATTTATAAATTTTAAGTTTAATTTTGAATGACCATTCACAAATACATTTTTTTTTTGCAAATACTTTTTTAGGAGGTATTTATAAAACTCCGTATATTTCTTTGTGAATCAGCATTCGAATTTTTTTTTCTTCGCAAAATACCCAGTTTTTGGGTATTTACCCAGGCCTTGGGTAAATACCCGGGTATATACCCAAAAAATATTTACCTACCCACTGGGTATTTACCCACCCCACATCACTGCCCACACCGACCAGCTTACCCAACGGGTCGGTGTGGGTCTAAAACAGAACAACAACAACAAAAAAATGGCCCCGGAATTCTATGACGACTTGCGAATGCCGCCACAGTGGCGGCATCGACCGCAAAGGGTTAAAACTGACAAAATTAAATCTTATGTAGGAATTGAATATCCTTTAAAGAGCTCTTTAACATGTGCTTCTCTTTATACTTGCTAACACGTGTTTCTGTTTATACTCCCGAAAATAAAATGATCCATGATGGAAAATAATTCTAATCCAATGATTCACAAACATGTGACCGACTACAATCTGACCTCGGAGAAAGAAATATTAATGTACGGGACCAATCTTTTGAAAGAAACATGGAAACGCCATCTGATAGAAAACATTTGTTCCAAAAGCCAAACGCATATATGCGGCACTCGACCCAAAGAGTCAATTTCGCCGTAACGCACGGATGCGGCGCGCGGCCCCGAGGAGAATCTAGAGCAAACGCGCATATGCGGCTCTCGTCCCGAAGGGGTTAAAAAGTAAATATATTTGAATCAATACTGTCCCCTAAACTGTTATTTAGGTTAACAGTAATCGAACCAAAGTAGACTTGTCTCGAGTAATAAAATTTTGGCATCAACACAAGGTTTGCTTTAGAGTTAACTTGCAATTGCATCTATTACAAATAAGTAACGGATACGAATAGAAAAAGTACCTATTGTGGTAAATTCAAACCTATTCAATGACCTATTCAAAGTCATGTTATATTTAAATCATGTTTTCTGGATAAAGATAGGTTTTCGAAACCTTTGACAGACAGCACAAATATATTGTTACGAACATGGAAAGTCGCTTCCCAGCAATGTTAGCCTGATGGTTGGGAAGAGAGTTTTACAAGGTTAAGCGTGGAATGACGGAAAGCGCCTGTTCCGGCCTCCCTGACTTGGCGACCATTTTGGCGACTTGGCGAAAAATTTGGCGACCTAAAGGCAAATAGATGATTCCAGAAAATGCAATCCTTTTCTCGATATTTCTTTTAGGAAAGGGAATACACTTGAATACACGAGAAAACTCCATGTGACGTCACGCCTGTCGGAGAGAGTATATAAGGACGGCGCCTGGATCAGGGGAGTAGTGTTATCCATTGGGAACGACTTGAGAGTTTCTTCTGCAGGGCGAGCTAGGAAGCTGGTGAGCTGAGCGCTATTGAAAGTGCTGTTATTGTTGTTACTAATTATTTGCTGACTGTTTGTGTTGCTAAATATCAAGGTGCTGAACTGTTATTACCTGTGAATCGTTGTCTATTTACATTGCTAATCTGTGCAAGAACTATTGTTTCCTGTACCTGTGCTAAGCGTTTTCTTGCATACTTGTAAATAAACCTTCATTCTTCATTATCCTGCGTGTTGGACTGTTTACACCATACAACCACTGCAGGATTTTGTAACAATATTGTAGAATATTTGAGGATATTGCTCAATATACGCAATATTGCACTATGTCGTAAAAATATCGCAACAACGTTATGGAGTGGTGGTGGTTCTAATTCCATTTGGTCTGGCACATCCAGTCATGTCCATAATAATGGTACAAGTACTCATGGTAAAGAGAGAATGTGCTGGTAAAAGCGGCCTTGAAGCATCTGGGTGGCACCTGAGGTGCTCCAAGGCTATCTCAGCGCCAATATATGAATATAGGTTGCCTTTCTGGTGGAATTTCGGGAGAAACTGGTCTGCCTTATTGTATCGCTCGGAATAAAACCAGCAGCCAGCCCAACCGCAACAAGCAGTTTGTTGCTAAAGTGTACATCGGTCTGCCTGTTTATCAATGACTAGCAGTACGCGCTCGGCGTTGCCCGTGGAATCAGGACTTCGGCAAAATTGCGAAAAAATGCCCACAAATACACGAAAAACTTTTCAAAACAAAAGATACACATTATTGATTTTCCCGCTTATTTTTCCTCTCGACAATGACGCGAATGTAATGACGGAAGGAATCGGATTGTAGAAATGCATGCTGGTAATGCAGGAAGGTCTGAAACGTGGAGATTCGTCAAAATCTCGAGTTCGAATTTTTTGACGATTACAATTCTTTCTCTTTGTATGCTTCGTATGCGAGAAAGTAAAAAAGCACATGCTTTCACATTATATTGTTCGATGCATTAAAATACCAGATTATCAGCATTATAAAGGAAAAGACAAATATCAACTATTACAACGCAATAACTGGTTTTATAAGTGTTTGTTCCGATACCATGACCTTTTCTTGCGGTTTTTGTGGTTCTCAGTGAAGCAGCTGGGCAGAGCCCGAAGCAATTTTCAAAGGAATTGCGGTCCAAACATATTAACTATGAATAAGTACAGAAACAATTTGTAAAATGTCGAATCAGAATCAGGACAACAAGTTTCAAATAAAGTAGGGTGAATTGAATTTCTAGTTACATTCCATCAGAAATTTTGATGAGCTTTTAGGGGATGAACTTTCTGCCGTGTTGTCTAGTCGTTGCTTGATTAGAGGCCATCTAAGACAAATTTATTTATATAAGTTATAATCCACGAAACTAGTACCAAAATCGTATTTGATTATAGCTGAACACATCCGGTTAAGGAAGACTTTCAAAGATAAGGAAGACTTTCTTTCAAAGATAAGGAAGACTTTTAAAATAATATTTCTCGCATATGAAACAAGTAAAAGGAAAGTTTTGTAATCATCAAAAATTCGACCTCGAAATTTTGATGAATCTCTGCATTTTAGATCTCCAAGATTCTGAAAAAAAATTGGAATTACAGTGACCTCTCACTTATACGCGCTCTCTTTTATGCGCGTTTTTCACTTACGCGCGTTTTTTTCGCGGTCCTGGCCAGGGATATGGGAAAACAATGATAACTCTTATTCATTTATGCGCCGCACTGAAAAGGAACCTCGCACTTATGCGCGTCGCAAAAATTTTTTTGTTCAATTTTGTTCTACTTCTAGAAATGCATTCCCACGCCCTTCCTCTATTGTTCAGATTCCAGAAACACATTTCTCTAACTTATACACAGGGGTGTACGTGGGGGGTTCTTGTGATTGACGTCAGTAAAAGTCGCATTTATACAGCAGCCAATTAGAGAGGTTAGTACGGTACGTACCACGTGGCATTGATCACTATCGAAAGAATCATCTGTGGAGTTTTGGTTAGATGGTTACGTTTTAAAATGGTGAAAAGAACGAAATAGTCGCTTGCGTTTAAAATGGATGTTATTAAAAAATTCGAAGAAAATCCTTGCACCTCGCAAAAAGCTTTAGCGGAGCATTTTAATGTCCCAGAATAGACATTTGGAGACATTTTAAAAAATCGGGAGCATTTCCATTTCTTTTGTGTTCTTAAAATAAAATTAACGGAAGTTATACACGTATTTGCATTTAGAAAACAATCTTATTTACATCTTTCAGTAGTATATACATAGTATTAATTAACAATATATGTACATTGTATTGGTGTTTCACTTTTAAGCTCCCTTTTGTGGTTTTTCACTTATGTGCGTCTCTCACATATGCGAGTTTTTTCCGCTGTCCCCTTCACCCGCGCATAACTGAGAGATCACTGTATCTGCATCTGTCTATTTGTGAACACAAAAACTCAACGAGTTAGAGCAGAGGTTCCCAACCTGTGGTACGTGAAGGACTAATTGGGGGTACGCGAAGGACTAGTTGGGTGTACGCTGAATCAAGGTTGGTAATGGCGGAAATAATCAAACATAAGGAATTAAAAAAGTTACAGAATTTTTTTTATCCAAGTTAATAATTACTACTCAATAATAATACCATTTGAATAGTTGAATAGCGAGTGTAATTTTTAGCTATTATTAAAAGTTAATGTGACATTATTACAATACTGGTATAATTTGTTTTGGCGTTGAATTAATACTATTGTAAAAATTCAATAAATGTTAAATAAAAAAAAGTCCAGCCAATGTTATTAACTCGAGTCATTTGACTCTTAAGCTAATCTAAGCCCTTAACATCATTGATAAAAACTTTGCATAGGCGGGGGGGGGGTTGTGGGGAAGGATCTGTCAGTAGTGAGTACGCGAAAATATAAAGATTAATCAAGGGGAACGCGAAAATATATAGATTATTCAAGGGGAAGGCGAAAACATATAGATTATTCAAGGGGAACGCGAAAATATATAGATTATTCAAGGGGAAGGCGAAAACATATAGATTGTTCAAGGGGAACGCGAAAATATGAAGATTGTTCAAGGGGAACGCGAAAATATATAGATTATTCAAGGGGAACGCGAAAATATATAGATTATTCAAAGGACACGCGAGGGAATAAAGGTTAGGAACCCCTGAGTTAAAGGAATATAACTTGGTATGATATCTTTATACTACTGTTCAGTAACGGATTCCGAGACTATCACTTTTGGACGATTTTACACCTGAAAGGAGTGTCAGACAAAGAGTCATATGAGCGCATTTCCGGAGTTCTTTGTTAGATCACGCTGAGTAAAATGTAAACATCACCCTTCCATTCTTCGCTTTCCCTCTATTTTGATGAAAATAACTCCACCCGACGCATACGCGGAGGGTTTTCGAATCCGTTGCTAAACAATAGAATTAAAGATTTCTATCAAAGTTTGGGCAGTTAACGGGAATTGAGTCCCTCTGGCCGTCCATGTGCATGTGAACGCATCTCAGAAACGCAATGCTTTAGATAGATGAAATTCGGTGTATAGTTTCATGACCACAAGTGCAAATCTGTATCACATCTCGCACCAAGTGCTGTCAGCGGATTCATCGTCATTCGTGCGTTTGTGAACTTTATAATTAAAAAAAGCAGCAATTTAGATGTAAGAATTTTGGTATAAGATGTTCACGCCGCAATCTAGATAAAAATTACAAGGACGTGAGCTTCTTATAAAAATGCGTTTAGTTTTCTTTTGAAATTTTAATGCATTCGCAATATATTTTATTTTTTATGAATTGCTTGGAAGTTTTATTTTGTTCCATTTCCTTATCGTACAGTGGCGTAGCGAAGGTAAGTGGTGCCCGGGGCATAATATGATTTTTACGCCCCCAGTCGTCATCAGTGGATTAGCAAGGGTGAATAGAGCCCGGGGCATGGCAATACTTTTCCGCCACTTCGAGATATTTCTCTTTAAAAAGTGATATAAACTTACTAATGTTTTATCTCCATGTCGCCCCCTAACACTGGCGCCCGGGGCATCCATACCCCCCTTGTCCCCCGGTCGCCACGCCACTGCTCTCGTATGGATTTCAACCTCTCATATTTTTACGATTTTTGTTTTGGACTCCAGATTTTTTGAAGAAATTATTTCCTATTTTTTAATACACTAATATCCAGTGTGAATGTTCTCCCTCGACTTTCTCGTACACCTACACAATATAAAACGTTTTGAGCTTCGCAGTACAGCCAAGAAAAGCGGGTATAAGCTTTGGACACCTTTCCTTTGAACCCTCCGAAATTGGACACATATCTACAATTTCGGTATCCAAGCCACAATCCAAATTTCATTCATCGAAGTCATTGCGTTTTAGAGTTATCGCGCTCATATACACAGTCAAAACTGACGAATTTGTTGCAAAAATTGATACTGATCTACAGTTCTATAAGGTGTGCGCAAATGAAAAGGAGACTACAGTTATATGTAAAGAAATTTTAATAACAATATTCTAGTTACAGTTCATGTGGAACAATACAACTATAAATAATCGCCATTGACATTGATACACTGACCCCAGCGTGTAGGAAGGGAGTGGATGGCTTCAGTGAAGAAACTGCTGGGTCAGGCAAACACCCATTCTCTCCGTCTTCTGATTCTCTGACAGATGCTTGGGCACCCTGTGCACAAACTTTCCCATAACCAAGATTTTTGTGGATTATGCGGTGCACAGTTCCTTTGCTTATCGTCAGTTCAACAGCAATTTCACGTGTGGTGATCAGACGATTCTGCCGTATGAGTTCATCCACAGCCGAAATCGTGGCACTGTTGGTCACAACGCCCAGGGCGTGGCAAGTCCTTGATGTTTACGCATCCCGCCTCATAACGCTGACACTACCGGAATACGGTGCACCGTGCAAGACACTGCTCTCAGTATATCTCCTTCATCCTGCGATAAATTTGTGAAGCATGCTTCCCTTCTGCGCGAAGAAATTGGATAACTGCTCTTTGTGTTGATCTGGAGGAGTCCATCATGCAACGAACTGCGGAAACAACTCTCCAGAAATGTGGATATTGATGCGAAGCCGTAAACTACTCAGGTGCAACAGGGAATACCACCACGCCAACTATCTGCTAGCGCATTAACTCACTGGGATTTGATACAACGCCGATACAAGGTCTCCTTTTCATTTAGGCACACCTTATAATTATAAAATTGTATGTCAGATTTTATCCATCCAGATTGTGGAATTTTTGATATATTGTGTGCTCATGCACACGGGCGACCGACAGATGGACTTCCTGTTGACGAATTTCGTGCAAAATTTTATAGAAACCTACAATTTTAGTGTGAAGATCGCAGACCAAATTTCAACAGTCTATCTCGTGTAGGGATGGAAAAAATCTACCGTTGTTTTTTTTTTTTGTTTCGGCTAACTGTTTCTTTTTCGGTTATTTTTTTGTCTCTGCTATAACCGGTTGTTTTTTAAAAATCCAATAACTGGATTAAAAAACTGGATCGGAAGATAGGCTCGATTTTAGGTTCGATTAGACTAAAATTTTCCAAGTTATGAAGGTTTGAATTTTATCACCTTAGGCCAATCAACGACAACCGCTTCCTCGAGGCGTCTGTTGGTTGGCGGATGACTGAAAGAGTCTTTATGAACAGATAAATATGGTCCAATGGATTGATTTCCTGCAAAAACAGTACTAATAAAAAAATTTCTACAAACGGCGTCTGTTATTTCATTGAAAAAAAAACCCGAAAACCGGTTATTTTGAGCGGTTATAACCGGCAGGTTTAACTGGAGATGAAAAAATCTGAACAACCGAAAACCGGTTATTTTGAGCGGTTATAACCGCCAGGTTTAACTGGAGATTAAAAACCTGAACAACCGAAAACTGGTTATTTTGAGCTGTTATAACCGCCAGGTTTAACTGGAGATGAAAAACCTGAACAACCGAAAACCGGTTATTTTGAGCGGTTATAACCGCCAGGTTTAACTGGAGATTAAAAACCTGAACAACCGAAAACCGGTTATTTTGAGCGGTTATAACCGCCAGGTTTAACTGGAGATTAAAAACCTGAACAACCGAAAACCGGTTATTTTGAGCGGTTATAACCGCCAGGTTTAACTGGAGATGAAAAAACCTGAACAACCGAAAACTGGTTATTTTTGCAATAACCGTCATTCCTAATCTCGTGTCATTTTTTAGTTATTGCGTTTAAAGGCGGACAGACAAATATAATTCCATAAACGGTTTTTTCGGTTTCAAGGAGGTCTAGAAATTGTAAATTCAACAAAAATTCGTTGTCAGCTTTTTTTATCATAACAATAATTTCTCTTTGCATACAGAAAAGTAAAAAGGTGTTTTTTAAATATTTTTACTTCCTAATCTTTACTGCATTTTATATTTCATTATTATAATGGTTATGGAAAATAATTAATTTGAAACTAATTATTTACTAGTTAATTTTCTCCTCACTACCTATCTTTGAGATGTCGATCGCCCCATGTGGAATCAATATTTAATTCGAATAATTCTATTAACTGATAATGAAATTATACAAATTTTAAAGTAATGTACTGGCATCTAGAACGCACAAACACATAAAATTTGAAAAGTCTATCATATCAGAAAGTGAAGGAATATCGATAACAAATTTCCATCCTCACAAAGTTGGTGTGGCGCGGTAGTTTGGAGAGGGGGTGCCAGCTCAGGTGTCGTCCTCGTCATCTGACCGCGGTTCAAATTTACAAGGTCCGTCCCTGAATAGCCCTCGTGTTGCTTCATAACGGGACGTTAATATAACCTAACCTAATCCATCCTCACAATCGCGAATGAAGGAAGCTTAAATAAAAGCACGTAGAAATAAACATTTTAGTGGCAAATTAAATACAAGTGACATACGAAATATGCCTATATAATCTGGGCGATATTGTAACGGTAAAAGAAACAAACGAAGCAGTCTCTAAACATCTTAAGGAAAAGCTTAGACTTAACCGAATAGTTGGAGCTTTATCCCCTAAATCAGAGATTCCCAATCTGTGGTACGCGTACCCCTAGGGGTACTAGTTGGTACGCGTACGACTAGTTGGGAGTACGCGAAACCAAAGTTAATAATGGCGGAAACAAGAAAACATTAAGAATTAAAAAAGTTACAAAATTTTGTTTCCCAAGTTAATACTTGCTATTTAATTAATATAATAATTAATTGAATAGTTGATTATTACAGAGTGTAATTTTTAGCCGTCATTATAAGTTAATGCGAAATTATTACAATACTGATTTCATTCGTGTTGGCGTTGAACTAATACTACTGTAAAATTGCAATAAAATGTAAAATAAAAGATAAGTCCAGCAAATGCTATTAACTAGAGTCATTTGACTCTTAAGCTAACATAAGCCCTTAACATCATTGATAAAAACTTACTTGCATAGACGGATGGTTGGAGGGATGGGGAGAGGATATTACAGTAGGAGGTACGCGAAAATATAAAGATTAAATAAGAGGTACGCGAGGGAATAAAGGTTGGGAACTCCTGCCTTAAATGAAGTTTATTCCCTTGAAAGAAGCCCAAAGCTTGAGAGAGGAATTCGTAAGTGTAACTATGTGTGACGATTTTTAAGAGCATTTTTATCTATATAAAATGACATAAATTTTTAACAAAGTGCCGATCAGAAGCCAAATTAATTTCTTTTGAAAGTTCAGAGAACGAAGACATTTCGTATAAAAAGAAACAGCTTCAGTGAATGGTGATCAAAAGAGGCGATGAAGAAGCATCATTTAATATCTGTTATTTTGTCATTATTTTTGGGGAATAGCTTTCTGATAACTATTTATTTAATGAAAAAAATCTCATGGTTCATTTATTATTAATTTTAATTTCTGCGATCGAACCTCTTTCTTATACATATTCCATGTTTCATATAATAAGAGGTAGCCCTTCTTTTCATACTTTGTTTAAAAGACTATTTTTAATTTCTTCTTTGTGGATAAATGTTTTTCTTTCCGATATATTCCGGAATAGGTTCAGGCCTTAGAGGAAATTAATATTAAATTCAGACCTTAAAGTCTTTTTCTTTTACAGAAAACCTATTCCATTTTTGAATCTGCATGGATGAATGGCCTCTGATGAAGTCATCCACCGGATTCTTTCTTCTTATCGTTGTCTGCTATTATTTTTGTATTTTTAACTCTTCAACAATTAAAAATTCCCTTTATTAGTATTTATATCTTTATATAATACAGCATTGTTTAGAAAGCTAACCTTATCCGAAGGGGTTACCTGTATACCTTCTACTTGATTTAGCCCTGTGCCACGAACGACCATCCGAACTTACGACCACAATAAATAAATATTACTATTATTTCTAATAAATATTTACTATTTTTGCATTATCTAAATTCAGGTTGTATTTTGTTTACAGAACGAGCAATAAAGTACACATTATGTATTTTTCACTTTATGTACATCAATTATACATACACAAACTTGTTTTTTATGCAATTTTTATTGCCCGTTTGAATAAAAATAGTGTTAAAATTAAATTCGACTTACGACTTATCAGTCGGAACGGAACTTAGTTGTAAGTGGAGGAGACCCTGTACTTCGAATTTTTTTACCTAAAAGTATGTTTACATTTACATTTAAATAAACTTTATGAAGAAATGTGACATTTAGAGAAGGTCATTTTAAAACATAGGTGCGTCCATCAACTTTACCAAATATTATTCCTAGGAAATTTAATACAGTATGAACACTCGACCTTTGCCAGGACATAATTACGAAACCATCCTGTTCAGAAACATTAAATTCTACGAACGTGAAAAACTGGTGCGATTCTTAAAACCACTCTGCGAGTAACTTTTTAAACTAACAAAAGGTGTTTTCAGCTTTACCAGTTAGTTCTAAGGTGAACGATATCGCAACAATGCCACCAACTTCGCTACAAAGAAATTTTATTCAAATTAAGTTTACTCTTATATTTTTGCTGGTTTCTCTACAACTTAAACTATTCGTGTTAGACTTTACGTCATCCCATCTCGACAATTTTGGTATTTGTTCTAACAAACAAGAAGAGATAAAACGTGCAAGATTCACCAAGAGTCGTTTTGTAAAGAGAAAATCCCGCCACCAGGTGAAAGTTCGAGGTTAGGGTGGTGCACAGCGATCAATTATTCAAAAACCCTTTGAAAGCAAGAGTCACATTCTTTATGTCTCGTCCGGACTGTCGCTTCTTATCTAACTCGAAAAAAATCGCCGCATCCTTAGAAAAAGAATGCATGGAAGGATTACAAAACCCCGCTGTCGTCTCGCATGTTAACTAGTTCTGTAACTCAAAGATCTCCACTGGAGATGCGTCTTCTCGCAGATTAGGAGAGTGATTCATAGAGCCGGATCTGGATCTACGAAAGTGACAGTAAGGCACTGTTAGGTTTTTATTAGGCTCTATGAATCTTGAAGAACACGCTCCGGATGGGTTTTCCCGCGGATCCTTGAATTTTAGTGGGCTTGCCATGGTCTTGTCTCAGCTCAGACATGAGCGAGGTCGTTTTTCTTCCGTCCCTGCACCTGGATTTGATATTTAAGGTTTATGAATAATCATAAGGTCATTTTTTTTCTGTCTAAAAGTATTTGCGGTTTTCGTTTTAAAGTAAGAAAAAGCAACGTATCTTGAGGTGAGATAGAGGATGCGACTTCTGTAACAGTAGTTTAACCTATTCTTGGTCAGCGTCGCATGTCATTCGTTCGACTCTTTTGTGCCCGTACGCTATTTAAATCCGTAATTAAATCAACGTAACAATTAATTTTAAATACAAAAATCACCTGGTCACGCCTAAATGGCTCAAGTATCTTTTACCACCATAAATAGACTGAAATAATAAAATAAATATCAAATGAGGGTGGTGACATCTAATTAGGAGGTTAAATAAAAACGTAAGGCATGGGTTAATTACGGATAACTCCTGAATAATACAGCTGTTATGTTCCTAAAAATGTCTTGCTATATGAAGATACAGTAAAATTTTCCGCCGTTACGTTCTAAAAGTTAAAAAAAGAACTATTTCTTCACTTAAAACTCAAGACCTTTGTTCTAGCATCACTTACAAACGGTTGGAGTAAGTTTGATGAAAATTTGAATAAATTTTCCACATTGGTGGAGTAAAAATATTGTAGTATTAAATGAACCCTTACGCAGTCGCACAGGAAGGAATGAGGGGAATCGTTTATACACCGACAGAAAAGAAATTTTTTTTTCATAGATGGAGCTAGGTGCTAGCTTCTAATTCTTTGTTGCTTCCTGTGTCTTTGGCGTCGCTCATTTTACATCTAAAAATTCGGCAGAGAGTGTTAGATTTGACACACTCTCAGTGGCGAATCCAGGATATGGGTCTGGGGGGGGGGGGTTGAGGTCATAAAAATTTTGTATCGTAGTGACGAATGTCAAACCTTATGGCTTATATAAACCAAAACACTTTAACTTTACAGACTTTCCTCTCCTGACAATAAGAATAATAAAGAACACTACAATACTTTCGATAATTTAATAAAAAATACAATGAAATAACTAGCCAAAAAATGTTTTCGACCGCGCCAACGCTACAAGTACAAGTATGTCTAGAAAAGTAGGTAAATTTTTAAAAAAAGTAGTAAAATTTTCGAGCCTGTCAAGCCAGAAAGCAATGTTGTCTCTATTTAATAACTATTTTTTAAAATGAAAATTAAGAACAAAAAATTGTAGTGATTTTAAATTAAATCAAGAATTTTGGTTTCGCTCTGGGGGGGGGGGGCTGCCGCCCGATAGCCCCCTCCCTTGGATTCGCCACTGCACACTCTCTAGTATCTTTTGATTATACGTTAAGGATTTTGCATCTTGATCTTTCAGAATGTTTCTCATATTGATATTGGACAGGATTCAGGCCACAAAGGGTATACTTTTGATTTATAATCTTACCCTTGACAGAAAATCTTGTCCAATTTGGCATCTTCATAGCGAGTGGTCTTCGATAAAGTTCGCCATTCGATTTCTCATTCATTTCTTCCTTTTTGAACATTTTTTACTTTCTAAATTAATTTTAATGTGTTTTAAATATTAATCGTTTCAAACTTCTGTAGTTGCAATCACTTGAGGCTGTTGCGTTAGTACGCTAAAAGATGTATTGTCATCGTTTATGTTTAAATCTGCTGTTTCTTATCTATACTTTTCTTTCTTTTTTAATTTTAAATTGTGTTTACCAAATCTATTATTTGTATCTGTATTATATTAGAAATAGCTGCATATGCGCCTTTATATATAATACTAAGAATTTTTATTAATGTTTGATTAATTAATTTAATCAATTTTTAAATAATATTTTCATTAAAATTTAGTCAATTTATAACTGCTAATGCAACAATACTTTCTATTTTAACAATGAAATTCAAACCTTTTTATTGTTTCTGCGAATATTTGGTACCTTATTTTCCTTCCACTATGAAAGCAAATTAATGAATAATCTCTGTATATTTTTTCATATTCTTTCGTAATGTCGCTGTGAATTTTAAATTTCTTATTTTATTGTATCCATTTTTTTGTAGAATGCACTAACAAAGCCTACTAAGATATTGAGTAATATATCACATGTGCTAAAACATTACGCTGGCTATTCTTTAATTTTCTTATCGACATGTTTAAGTACCTAAAGTGCTGTTTGACGCCGTCATATAAGATCCGTAAAATCCGCTGTATCCTTTTAATGTTGGAATCGATTGCGTATTTTACATGATAAATAATATATAAGTTGTGATAGACAACTTGCGCATTAGACAACTTGCAATTAGATGTTCAATGAAGCGGACATTTACGTTTGCATGCAAATCTGATATCGTACAACTTGACTTCATTAGGGAAGTTCATGTTCACGATAAACAGAACAGGCGTAAGATTACTAAAACAAAGCGGTTTAAATATCTGTCCAATACGACATTTAAAAGTACTTTATTGAGAGAATGAATGTTTATATATCATGTTTCGCATAAGAGATTTAACTGAAATTAAACACAGCCAATATTCCTGGTGAACCAGCTGGTCGCCAAAGGTGGCTAGTTAATT